>JAVQKC010065296.1:0-14403 GCA_036025475.1 Philypnodon macrostomus
ATACACTACAACTTCACACTTTGGACATAATAAATTGTCAATGACAATTCATAGGACAAACATAGTAGAGACGGCACAATTAAATACAATCATTACATACTACACTGACATTTACATGGTAGCATAACATCAATGATCACAGATCTTAACAGAAAGGATAAAATTTTTGTGTAAAATACCCATACACAAGGGATGCACCAAAACATAAGTTCAACATTAATATCAAAGAATACCCACACTATTTTTTTTTAAATTCAATTCAATAAAAAAAAAAGCAATTTTGTTCACCGTATGGATTGATACATAATTATTATACTATTAATTAAAATATTGGTATAAGACTAGAATTTTCCTCCTGGTGCATCCCTCGAATAAAGACTTTGGGCTAAATCTCCCATAAAATGTTTTCTGTTTTTCCCATCCGACATGACGCATGAAAGTGAAATCTCGGACATACATGGGTATACATGGCATTTCTGCACTACAAACCTGTGGCTATGGCTAAAATATGTCACCGAATCCATTTTATCTCACAACTTGTTTATTTGGTCAACTACAACCCGACTTTTAGCATTACAAGTTCGCAGGATACATCAAAATGCCATCATCATTGTTTCAGAGTGTTGGTTTATCCGATCACTGACAGAATAGTAGACTATCACTGCACGGCACTTCTTCCACCTTCGCCAAAATAGCAATTTCATCATTTTTAAATTACCAGCGTCCAACCAGTTCTTAGCAAAAAACAAGAAGCTAAATGGAAAGCTATGCCATATCTTGAATTACTAACCAGAAATAAATCCTTAATTACATGTTACGCCAAGAACCTCTGTAGACTGTCACACCAATATGAGTCATTGAAAAAGGCGGGGGACCAATTTTAAACACTACATTAACATTTACTACTTTGGCCTAGAATTAATTGCAAAGTGCGTTCATTTATACGTTTTCTGCTGAAAATTTGATTCATTCCGATGTAACCGTTATGTTTTGGTTTTCGGCACGCTATATTTGGCGCGTCGTAAATTTCCACTTTGTACGCCATCGCGGATGTATGGGGTAGAGCTTATAAAAGTGGTCTTCTGGCTGGTATTTTGAGTCTCTGGCATGAATGTGAGTGGTATACCGCAGTAGTGAGGGAGTGTATGAGGGAAGGCCGAGGCTCTCCCCAGGCTCCGTTACTATGTCCCCTGTAATTTGACTGATTACACACACATACACTCACACGCTTTCACTGGCCCAAAATAAGTGTGTGTGAGCGTATGTGGAAGGGGCAGACATTTGCTGAAAGGGACGCAGAGCTAAGAGCATGGTGCATTGTGTAGAGGAGTTTCGTGCTGTGCAATAATACGCTGGGCTTTCCTGTTTTGTTTCCGTCTCTCTTTAGCATATGAACTCCATAATACTTTTTTTGTTCCGTTTTGTCTCTTGTTTTGCAGTGTAATCTGTGTTGCCGTCCAAAATAGCTTGACAATATTTGCAAGCAATAAACAAAGCAACACAACATATGCAAAATATGGAATATGAGTGTGTTCAGAATTAGCATTAAATTGGCCAGAGTCGTAGTAAAGGCATATGTTAGAATATTGTTTATTGGCAGAAAGTCAGTTTTCATGTCATCTTTGTGGTCACTAAAAAAGGGTTATCATAGCCTAATTCTTGGTGAGTTTTACGTTTTTACAGTACAAAATATTGTTAGAAATGTAATGTTAGCAGTACTTGATAAGTGAAATGTAGATAAATATTTATTTGTATACAGTAAAAAGTGTCACAAAGTTTCAAGTTGTTACAACTCACTGAAGACCTTTTTCCTATGCTTTAACTCAACACATTTTGTCAGTATAGCTTAGAAAAGTGAGTTGTAGTGGAAAAACTAGCATTGTTATGTGAAAACAATGAAGTCAGAATAGCTTAACTTACATATGGGTTTACTATGATTGCAAAAAATGCTAGTGTCTCCATAATTGCAAAAGCAAGGTGTAAAAAGCCACTCATGAAATGGAAACATACATACACATGGCTAATTTGCACACGTCAACACTAAAATGTTACACAGAGCCTATTCAGGTTCTTGTGCCTATGCCAACATATGCACATGGACTAATGATTTTCCATACACTGACCCGTCCAGTGTCTATTTCTGTTTCTATGTGCAGTTGTACTTCTAAAAACACTTTTTATAGTAGGCTCCTATTGGTTCATGGCCGTTCTAAAATAAGGTCTCACTATTCAAACATGCTTTGCGGAGCTGCCCTACTTGAAGCGGGTCTAGCAGACTTTTTCTCTGGGCGCGCTGTGGGGGAGAAGATAGGGTCACAGCCATATGGCTTTTGGATTTTCCACTCCACTGCTTACGGATCTGGTACCACAGCTGTTTGTTGTCACCTACCCTCTGCCACTCTTTTTGCAGCTCAAGGCAACATGTAAAAAATGATAAGTGTTTGGAGCTCCTTTGCTGTTTTCAAAGAAACATTTTTTGGAGTCACTATCGCTGACGTAAATGCATGGTTGTTTTGGTCCCTTAAGGGTAAGGCTTATCATAGGCTTACTGTTTGTGGTGTAAAATGCCAAGAAAGACCAAATTGGGTCTGCGCAATATTGAAAAAATATGCAATAAATAATTTGGAACTGAATCAGTATGACGCTAAAACTAGGACTAAACCTGGTCTATACATCACGGACTTACCAGGATGTAGGACTAGACCAGGATGTAGGACTAGACCGAGGACTAAATTGGGAAGACCTACCTCTGTAGCCACAGCTGACCTGGGGCAAACATGACAGAGATGTGGCAGCTATAGCCACGGCCTTTGCAACCACTTACACATACACAACTCAATCAGTCATTTAGTGAGTTGTGAGTAGTAGTAGTGAGTCTTGCCCAAGGACACGGCAACAGCAGTATGAAAAGTAAATGTAAAAAAAATTGCTCTACCACTTGAGCCATTGCTGCAATATAACTACAGCGGTAATAGAACCAATTTTGACAAATTGTGGAGCCCTACTTTATACGTTTCATTTTTTTAATTCTAAAAGTCAAATTGTTTCGTCTCCACTCTCCACCAATGGTTGTTAAAAATTTGGACAGTCAATAAACCAATCAACAAGGTGGTAGTAGTAGAATATAAACATTTAAAGTAATCATTTTGGATAATCAGGATAGATGAGATGTTTTCAGTAGAGGTGTCCAGACCCACTTCATTAAAAAGGTGAGTGGGTCCTGGAAGGACTGCACAATTAATCGCAATCGAATCAACAATGATTTTAATGGTTAATTAGAAAATCACAGAGGTTTACATTATTTAGGCAACAGCATATCTTCAGCACGAAACAAAAAAATAAACATGTACTGTAAGGCATGTGATTCTTGTGGAAGTGTCAATATTGTAGTCTTCTATCAAGTGTTAATTCAATAATATATTATATTCGTCATAAAAAACAAAATTAGACATTTTTTAGCTTGGCAATGTTACACTATATTGTTTGCCTCGATATAAAGGGGTCATCCAAATGCTGGAGCAGGCCTGGGTTCACTCTGGTTCACTATGCCTCACTAAACCAACACGTCTGGCATGCGTGACACTGTTTTGATGTTGGCGCACACGTGTCTCCAGACGGCCGCTCGCGAACATGCTCTACATAACTGGGGCTACCTGACACTGCACCGCAACTGCCCTCATGCTCCGGTTTGTCTATCAGCTTTCAGGCTCCTGTCAAAGCAATAAGAGAAACTTTAGCCCAACCATACTGTTTATTCTATAGTAAGTATTCGGGAGTAGCCGCAAGTATTGGTTCTCAAACTGTGGTACAGGTACCGCTGGTGGCACGTGGGCTCTCTCTAGTTTAGTGCAAGGTTAGACATGGTTTAGTCACAGTTTAGTTCTCATTTATATACAGTTTAGTCTTAACCTAAACTCCTGAGGTAGGATTAGTTCTGGTTTATTTCTGGTTGAAAACTGAATTAGACCTGGTTTATGTTTTGCCCTAGTTCCAACCTGGTTTATTTCTAGTCCAGGATTACACCTGGTTTAGTCCTGGTTTGAACCTGGTTCAGAACTAGATTAGACCTAGTTTATCTTCAGCAAGGTTGGACATAAATTAGTCCTGGTTTGGTCGTGGATAACACCTGCTTTAGCCCTAGTCTGAACATGGTTTAGTTTGGACCTGGTTTAATCTTGGTTTAAATGTGAGTTTGTCCCAGTTTAGTTCAATAAAATGATACTTAGAACACAAAATACTGTGGTGGTGTAAAACCTTTGAGGACTACTGGCATAGAGCTAAGAGGGGAAAGGGGGGCCTAAGTGCACTCCACCCTGAGCATTATGGGAGGGAAGACAGATGGCCTCTGCATGGGATACCTACACAACCCCAAAAAAACAGGGAGGAGGGGAGGGGTGTAACGCAGGGAAACTTGGCACCGGGAGAACGAAGAACGCAAGAGAACTCGAGCAGCATGAAATGAGATGTAAAACACTGCAGATGAATGGGGTGGAAGCAGCGTCTTAAACAAAGTGGTTAAGAGATCCTTCTCGTCCAAACAGGTGTAGCGTATAAGGAATGAGAAATGGCGAGGGACAGTCAGTGTGTTTATAGACGCTGATCAATCTTACAGCAACAGTTAATGTGATACAGAGGGGCGACTATAAAGGCTGCAACATTTAACAGTCCAAAGGTTTTACACTCTTCCAGAGATCATTTTTCAAGAATGTTTCCGGTTATCAATGATGGTTTGGTTAAGATTACGACATAAAGGTGGAAGAAAATCAAGCTATACAATGGACAGAACAAGACTATGGCCAGGGTTCGAAAATGAGCTGCAGTTTAATCCAATTACTCAAAGAAATGTTTTTTTCCTGGACATGGAAAGATATCAGAAGTAATGCTTTTGGTGCATTCAAGTTGGAAGTCGGAATTTCTGTTTCTGGCATGTAAAAGTCAATTGAAGCGGCCCTTTATGTCAATTCCTACACGGAAATAACAGAAATAGCATTATGTAATATTGATTTAACTTCCATCCACTATGCGCTATCTCAGGGCATTCTACTATGGACCACAAAATGCTCTGTTTTGTCTTGCAAACTGCTTTTTATTAACTGTTATGAATTTGTTTTATTTCCTAACGTGACAATTGAAACGCCTGAGATAATGTCATTCTGAGGTCCGACCTCCGACCTCCGGGGGACATCTGGAAGGCAGCATTACAAGGTGAGTGTGTCAGTGTGAGTGTGTGTAAATCAAGTCATCCTAAAGTGCAAATTATAGCTCCTTTAACTGTAGTTTCCTTTAAAAGTATTCTACATTTTGACTAAGGTGCATGGTGCCAGAGTGGATGTCAGTCTGTGATAAGTATCATTCTAACTACGATCTGGCTATTTTCCAGGATGTACCCTGCCTAAGGCCCATAGTTGAAATTAATCTTTTGATCACATACATTCACCAACTAGTCTTGTTTCAGCAGTTTATAAATGAACTCTTAACTACATTCCATATTTTTGATGACATGTGTGGGAAACCTGACCTCTCCATGTATGCCACTGCCCCCCCCCCAAAAAAACCTCATTACACTGCGAGGGACAGTTCTGCACTTTTGCCCCACTCCGACGCACACCTCCCTGAGAAACCCGAGGAAAGAGTGAAATCATGGGGCGGCTATGCTTGCCCTTTGAAACAAACGCATTGCATTTGTTTCTCTCCCTGCTGACATCACTAATTGCAACAAGCTGCAACCCCAAATCAAAACCTTCCTCTTTGCCTAGCAACGGGTTCAAACATCCAGCGTGGGCCGTTTGATGTGCCAAAAACATCTCCACCTACGAGGGTCCCATCAAGCCTTAGCACTGACCTCCAAGGAGTGGTCCGTCTGCCGGATAGAGAAGCTTACATTGTATTTCAACACGGTGTAAAACAATGGCAGCCAAGGCCAAAATGTAACTAAATAAGCCATGTGTCTCTGAATAGACTATCATGTCAAACAGAGCTCGGGAGGAACAGACTTAAAGACCTCACAAGAGAAAAATGTAGGTCAAGAAAGATCAGTGTTTGGGAATATGGAGAAATCACTATTGCAAATTCTTGGCTAAACTTTGGAAGCTTTGTGTTTAACAAAAAGCTTCTTTTAAATTAAAGTTTCCTTCCTCCACCCCATCACCCCCACCACCTCAGCAGCAGAACCATCTCGCTCTCCTCCATCCCCACCACAGCAACAGAACCATCTAACTCTTCCCCATCACCACCTCAGCAGAAGAACCATCTCACTCTTCCTCTATCACCACCTCAAAAGCAGGTGCTTGCTCGCCTACAACCCATCACCACCTCAACAGAACCATCTCATGCACCTTCATCATGACCCTTAGTAGCAGAACCTCTCTCACCACCTCAGCAACAGAATCATCTCACTCTCCTCCATCACCACAACAGACTGTTAAACAATGGCATTCAAGTCCAAAATGCAACTAAGTAAGCCACATGTCTGCGAATAGACCGTCTTGTCAACGCAGACAGGCTCATCTGAAGACCTCACAAGACAAAAATGTAGACACCAGATCCGTGCAGGGGAGAATGTGGTCAAAACTTGGAAGTTCTTTTAGACAACCGTACCAAGGCCAGGACGACTGAGGACATGAGAGAGCTGAAACATGATCGATGAGAAAAAGACTCAAACAATATGTGCAGCTCTGTAAGTATGTACATGTAGTGTAACTTAAGTTGGCCATTGTTGAGGACAAGCTGTGGTCTCACCGATACAAAGCAGTTTAGTAGTTTCTGACAGTAATATCAGGTGTAGACTAGAGTGGGATTTTCCATTTCTTCTGTACTGTCAACAATGCTCACAAAAAACAATAACAAACTCTTATGCAGGCTAGTCTTGACCCTATGGCTGAACCTATTGTACATGTTGGTGGGAGACGAAACCAGAGTACCCTACGGAAACAGGCCCAAAGAGAACATGCAAAATCCATCCAGAAAGGGAATCAAGAATCAAATGTTGAAAATGTAAGTTTTGTTAATAATGGAATAAAGTACTGTTTAAGCCATTATGGAGAATACATAGAACAGTGTAATGTATTTAAGGTTACATTTGTTAGCTACTTTATTAACTTTCAACAAGCTTCTCAAACAGACAACCCCCTTAAAAGTAATTTTTGGGACATTATTTTGTGTCCAAATCTACATAATGTTGCCTCATGTGGACCTATTTCTATTGTTTGCTAACACAATTCTTTAGACAGACAGGGGTTACAATATTGGTTTTCCTAGACAGAAGAATGTGCGGTCAATGAACATTCAGTTGGTTCCAATTTACATGATTTAAAACTGTCTACAGGGCACCTTTAAATAATTCAATGTTTCACTATTATTCAATAACATGTTCTTTCAGGAGAAGATCACTTTAGGCTGGTTTGCCTCATCCCCGCTCTCTGACTGCCATTGTTTCTTTATTGTTGACTTAAAAGACAAAACAATTCAAGGCACACAAACTTTAAAAAAATATATATTTTCAATGTCTATTTTAAAATATTTTACAAAATCCAGGTGTAAAAATCAGCGCAGAAGCAGAACCAACTCACTCTCCTCCATTATCACCTCGGCATCAGCACCATCTCACTCTACTCCATCACCAACTAAGCATCAGAACAAGCTCACTCTCCTCTATCACCAACTCAGCAGCAGAACCATCAGCAGAAACATCTCATGCTCCTCCATCACCACCTCAGCAGCAGAACCATTTCACTCGCCTCCATCACCACCTCAGCAGCAGAACCAACTCACTTCTGGTGGCAAGGAGGTACATTAGTTAACACTCCTGCCTTACAGCAAGAAGATCCCGGTTTGATTCCCAGACAGTCAGGGCCTTTATGTGGTGAGTTTGCGTGTTCT
Source organism: Philypnodon macrostomus (assembly GCA_036025475.1). Lineage (NCBI taxonomy): Eukaryota > Metazoa > Chordata > Actinopteri > Gobiiformes > Eleotridae > Philypnodon > Philypnodon macrostomus. Next base: position 7,879 of record JAVQKC010065296.1, read on the forward strand.
CCCCGTGCCTGTGTAGGTTTGCTCCGGGCACTCTGGCTTCCCCTACAACTAAAAACATGTAAAAGAAAAATGTATTCTCGATCTATGTGGGAAATTCTTGGTTAAATAAAGGTCTAAACTCTCCACCTTCATCAGCAGCAGAACCAATTCACACCACCACACCTCTGAAAATAGTGATTCTTTTTGTCTGTGTTTTGATGCTTTTTACAGTCCAAGTGTGAGGCTCTACTTTGCCGCATGAGTTACTTCTGTCCCCGAGCCTTTTTCCAGCTGTGTTAATTTCAAATATCTGTAGGAGGCTGAAGGGCAGTGTTTCATTAGTCTGTGTAGAGCTGTGCACTAAGTCCAAAAAATCTGCCTGGGCACGTCTCTTCATTTACAGTAGGGCACTGGTGACAGTTGACTTATGCAGTGATTATTGCGGTCATTTATAACGTCCATTAAGAAAATATAGGTTGTGATTTCCTTTTATGTAGACAGTACAGTGGGGTTGCATTTAACATGGCCTAGGTCTGTCAACATGTGCCTACGGCTAGGCTAGAAGTGTAAATTAGGCAGCATTTGATACAAATTTTTACTAAATTTGTTACTAAAGAACTGGCATCTTTCTGTGTGCCGAGTGTCCTCCTTGCGTCAATGTAAGCTCTCTGCAGCTTCCTCCCACAAGCCAAAGACATGCATTAAAGGTAATTTAAAAAGCCTCTAGTGAATGAATGTGGGAGTCAAGGGTTTTCTGTCATTGTATGTCTCTGTGTTAGCTCTGCAACTATAATTTGTTTCAAATGTTTTTCTTACTGACAATCGATTGTTGCCATGTGCCTGTATAAGAACATGACAAATAGTCTAGTATACTTGAGTACTTTGGCTTGAAAGAGGAATACCACTGAGGAGTATTGCATAGTTTAATTTTTGTTTTGTTCAGATGTTTAGGCTTATTAGGTGTCAAAACCTCCCATGTTGGCTGCCACGGCGTGTTCAGCATCCAGGCTCTTGGGTAATGCTGAGATAGTGATTTCTAAATGGTTTGTGCCCTTTAAGGATAAACAGCACATCAGACAGAACAGCACATTAGTAGACAGATCTGCACAAATTAACGCTAATAGTGAGGAATTTACCGTCCGCCCTGGGAATGCTCCGAGTCCCAGTGGGGCTTACATGGTGTGAGAGTCATGCCCTTAAACAATGCTGACTCAATGAAGTCAATAGGCGATGGAGAGCTATTTGTTTGGTATTGTTGCCCTGTGGAGTGGTAAAAAACAGTCACACAATGCATTCAATGGCCCACACCAGGGCCTCTGCTTTAAGTTTTTAAGATCAACCCTCAATCATTGGCAGACAGGGCAGCCCGGTGGTCAAATGCACTGTGAAAGTTGTGGAAAGAAAACAAGACACTGATCGCAAACTTTGAATTGAAATTGCTATTTCAATGGCTGCAATAAGCAAAGGCTACAATTTTTATATCCTCTGCACAAAACAAAAATATGTAAATGATTGCCTTATAGGTCTAACCTCTACAAACATGTTCTGAAAGGCATGTGATTCTTATGGAAGTTTAACAGTTAATATTTTTTTCTTTGAAGTGTTAATTCATCCAGTGAGGTTTAAAATGTGAAAACCAGTATTGCAAATCACAATCACAGTATTTGTCATACATATCAGAATTTGATATTCATCAAAAGCGTGCAGCCCTAATATATAGAAGAAAAAAGATTTTAAACAAAATTTGTAAAAAATATGTTGTAACTTCAAAATCTAAGTATTTTTAAGCCAATTGGTTCCCTAGTAAGGTTAACTTTTCAATTTGTACATGGCTTGATTGTGGCATGTCTTTATCGCAAGAATTGTGTGTGCAGCGCGTGAAGAAACATTAGCCTACAGGGGTCTAATCTGGCCTTTTCCTTCCTCTCATTGTGTTATCAGGGTGTGAGGCCTTTCAGTAGGTTAATTCATGGCAAGGGCAAACACGGCCTGACAGCTTTTTCAAAATGGGGGCTAGGTGGCCTCTTTTAGGTGTCACTTACTTCTTCACCAATGTATTTTTTTACACCTACATAGCAGGAACCGCGGGCGTCTGTCAAGTGGAGAGATTCAAATGATTGCCTTTAAAAGTGGAGCTTTAATTGGACAAAGGAACCGGCATGGACAGAAACATGGATACTAGCACTTCCTCCACTAAGTTTTTACATCTTTTAATCAAATTTGCTTCAAGAATCTTGCATGAGATACCCTTAGTCCTGCTGGCAGTTCAATTGTTCAATCTATGATCAAAGTCCAACTCAGCTCAACATGTGATTGTTGTGTGTGCTTTTTCATCCAAGTCACTTTTGATTAGACATTAGCGCTAGATCAATAGTGCTGGTGTGCAAAGTGCCAAAGATGGGCTGCAACCTTTCAGTAGAGCAGAGAGGGGACAATGTATGCCTCTGTGTGCTGAAGCTAGTCAAACATTCCCGCAGTGTCCGGCGGAATTGTGTGGGTTTTGTTGTTTGTTGTGTGGGTTTGAGGAGGCTGAGGTACTGGCCAGCGATTCCATTTGTCTAACACAGATTTGGGAGGTAACGAGTGGCCACACAAAGGCTATTCTGTCACAGAGAGCAGGGACAGATAACTCAACCTGACATGGAAAAAAAGAAAACTTCATTCTGTTGGTTTGGCCCTCCAAGTGCCCCGGCCACAAAGGGCTCTTGTCATTAGAGCCTAAGTGTAAAACATTTCTGACAGCCGCATGCAAATAGACTGTTGGTTTAACCAGTCCATAACAATGCACATGAAAGTTGCACTCAGGTAAAATGTGCAATCTTCTCACGCGCACACAAGGCTAATTGGTGCAAATCTTTAAAGTGAGACTTTAAAGTCACATGGAGTTCAAAGTTTGAACAGCCCTGAGTGTATTACACTGTTAAAACAGTATATTTATAATATTATATTTCAGTTCATGATGTTTTTGTTTTGTTTTTTAGCTTTAACCATGTTAAAAACTGAAACAAGTGAGATTAAGAATCTCTTATATAAGGGCAGGTACTGAAAGAAGTACTATCCCAGACTTCATCTTAATTTCACTAATTACCTCTGAATGAGACTGTGTTGCTGTGAGAGTGCAGTTGAAATGAAAGCGCTCTTTACATGTGTGAGGCTGCACTGGTCTATAGCAGGTCTGAATGGGCTACTGTACATTCATTAGGCCTGTCTTAACATAATGGAAACATAGTTTCCCATACGCCACTCTGACCCCAGAGGGAATTAGACTGTTTTTCTTTAAAATTATTCCCATCATTATCTAAGTTTAGATTTTTGGTATGTATTTGACATCTGCCAAACCCGACTGAGGCGTGTAGTTAACTAAAGCTATAGTTTAATGTGTGGGTGGCGTATACATGCTACACACTACTCAAGAATGTGTTATTATTTCAGCATCTCATACTTTGACAGAAAAGCCCCTGGTACACAACAGCAGATGCAATTGACTACATGATACAAGTTGTTCTAGCTCCAGAGAAAACAACAGAACGGAAACAGGACTGTTTAATTTGTTGGACCTTGAGAAGCATTTTGTCCCCTGAAAGTTTACCGCACTCTTATGTACGTCTCCCACAGCCTGATGAAAATGACACCTTTAATACAGTTCCTGTTTTGTTTGGCCATTTACTGCACTGAGACATGCCAGGATGAACATAGTACCTTTACCAAACCTTGCAAACCAATCACTAATTGCAATTTCGAGTGACATTAATTGTGCAGCCCAAATTCTTCTTGAAATTGTGTCTCAACCCTAAGCTCACATTGCTTTCCACTTCCGGAGCAGTTGACCCCAGTATGTCCATATCAGGAAGCCTGCATTCAGAGTTGTGCTGTGTCCAGTCCAGAGCTCTATGGTCACTGAGCCATTCTTTATCCTGACCAGTGAATGAAGGACCCAGGCCTCCTGACACCTTTTTCTCACCATCCTAAAACAGATTACATTACATTGGCTCTGATTTGCTTCGCCACCCACATAGGGCAGTGGGAACAAGAGCCTTTGGCATTGTTTGACTGTCATTGTTTCAGTGTGGCCCCACAAAACAGGCAAATACGACACTCATCTGTAAGTGCAAAGAGCCGATATTGACCAATTGACCAAGACAAAAAGGAAAACAGGTGCCGTTCTAAAGCCACGTTCCATTAATGTAAACAAGTCAAATGTTTACAGAATATAAAAAAAGCAATTCAGAATAAAGACAGTTGTAGAAGTGAAAAAAAATGTATCTATGCCAATGGTTCTCTATATGGACCATTGGTGGTACTCATTCTAGAGTGGCACACTTTTGAAAAAATATAAAATTTGGATTTTATGACAAATACTGTGATTGTAATTATTTTTGCAATATTTCACACTGGAAGCCTTAAGACTTGAAAGAAGACTAAAATATTATATTATATAAATATAAATTATTTTCAATTCAATGTAGTGGTCCTTGGTAGGGCTTGGAATCACCTCATGATTTGATACGATATGCAATACGAGACTCACAATACTGATAATATATCGATATAGCAATATATCAACAAATTGCACAAAAAAACATACAATCGATGCAGCAGCCTGTCACATCAATACAGTATCACCAAAACAAACGTGATATATTTTCCAACCCAGTACATGGTATACCAAGTTTGAGAACCATTGACCCACACATATGAATGAAACAGCGTTGGGCAGTAAATTTCCATTCATAAAAAGTGCACTCTCGTAGTGTCTAAAAGTGAAGGGCAAATTATTACTTATAGCAATTAGTAGATCTTAATCAAAGCTTGGGGCCAGGAAGTAATGTTTTAAAAGAGGTCTGTATTTTGTATCAGATTATACCCCTTAGTCTCGACAAACAGTCTGCTTTCAATTATGTAAATGTGCCTTTTGTTATGCAGAAAACTATTCCCCTGGAAACTCAATAGTGCATTTGGACTTTCATTCGTGAGACAGTAAATAATACATGCTCAACATACTTCCTGCTTACACAGACTCTGACCTGTGACCCTTCAGAGGTGGATCCTCTAAGCACTTACAGTAGCTCTTTATTCCTTGTAGTACATACTTGAAAGATTATTGGTAACAAAATCTGAAAATCAGATTCAGACCAAGTATTTTAAAATATTTTTTGAATGTGGTAGATCCTTGTTGGATGATTGGCTACTGACCAAACACGAGTAAGTAACCGATACAGTTTTTTTTGTTTATTTTTGCACAATTATCTTGGCCATTGCGATAATATCCCGATAATTAACAAACAATGTGTACAAGTTTAAAAAAGCCTTAAAATACTATAATTACAACAGTATATTTTATTGTGGGCTAAATGCACATATATTTTGTCTCAAATTCGGTGTTGGGCCAATAACTACATTTTTACTCATATCGGTATCAGCCTTTACAGATGGCTGATTGTAACCTGTTGTTCTAAAAGGAAAAAAAACTTTGATTATTGAGGTTTAGAAACAGACAGAAAACAAAAAGCCCATTCAAAAATACATTTAAAGCAGTTATGTATGTGTAGATTTCGTCGTTTCAAGAAACTACTGAAACATGGTTACAAAATATCTTTATCGGAATCAGTATCGGCCAATTTGGTCATTAAAATATCATTATCGGCCAAGAAATTCCATATCGGTGCATCCCTAGCTAAATTTAATATTTTTGTTGCATAGATTTTCATTTGCACTTATACTAAATATAATAAATTAGCTGTGCACAATAAAGTCCAAAGGGCAATGAAATGCCGATTATTGCGATAATAGGAAATTATGTGTCAGTGTTTTTATTGCGATAAACAATATTATTGTACTGTAGGAGGAGTTCAAGCGACAAAATTTAATTCTGTTTAAGGCATTTTCAATCAATGAATGAATCTTTTGTATTTTTTTTATTTACAGAAAACATTTATCATGACCTCATATGTAAGTAGGAAATCAATGGAAGTGAGGTGTTAAGTCCAAATACTGAAATCAAAGAGGCTATTGTCAGCTCTTTCCTATCTGTAGGTCGTCATGCTGAGAAAACAAACAGTGATGATAGTGGTAACAAAGCTTACACTGTACTTCCAATGTGAAATTTGACTTTAGATTGAATGGCAGAAAAATACAAGGAATGGTTTTGCAAATAATACAACAGACTTCATGAATTGTTAAAAATATAAGTATATAAGTAAATAGTAAACTGCTTCTGAACCAATACTGGCTCTTATAACACTCAATAATGTGAATAGGAGGAACACAGACAGTCAGACACTCACACATCTACTACAAATATACACAATAAAACCAGGACACTATTAGAGTTGGGAACATCAGGGTACCTCACGATTGAATACGATACACGATACACGACTCACGATACCGATAATATCACAATATGGAGATACTAGATGTATTACACATAACAAGGCCTGTGCTGTCGTCCCCGACAGCAAAGTGTATATCGGCGAAAACGACCCCATACGTCTGCCCCGTACGCCTGCCCCGTACGTCTGACCCATACGTCGCCCCGTACGTCTG
>JAVQKC010065302.1:0-12499 GCA_036025475.1 Philypnodon macrostomus
AGTCAGTCTTCTCAGTCGTAGGCTGTAAAATCTGGAACAATATCCCTCACACACTAAGAGAATCTCCTACATATAACACCTTTAAAACTCACCTTCAAAAATGGCTTAAATCTAATCAAAACTGCTCCCATTAGAGCTGTTCAGACCTCATGATACATGATACATATGCGTATGTAGCATGTACCATGAGTGTCTGAACAGACTCACATTATATTGCTGTTGTTCAACGGTGCATACATACATATACGTATGTAAGCATGCACCACATACACTTACCCTGCATTCTCTGCTGTTGTTACTGTTTCTTACTATCACTGCCATGTAAATATGTAAATATGTAAATATGTATGAATGTTTGAGGACCCGAGGGCACTCTGTAAAACTCCAGTGTCATGAGACATGTGACATGAACTGGCTTTAAACTAAATTAACTTATTTATTAGATTATAAACTACAGCACTTTAAAATCTTTGTATGCACTTTAACCAAATATGCAATTTATAAATAGGCACTTTAGATCATGTGTGAATGTAGAACTGTAATGACCTGTTGAACTGTTGTGTTTGTTATGTCCTGTCATAAATGTTAAGGGACTACGAATGAAAATTAGCTGTATGCTTCGGTGCATTTACACATGTATGTTGTACTGGTGTTTATTAATGTGCATTGTCCCTTTTAAATAAATAAATACAAATAAATAAAATGTGGTTGTGGTGAGGAGACGAGCAGCAGCATTTTGTACTCAATTTTAGCTAAGAGTCATTGGTGGAAAAAAACTGGCTTTGACTATAGAGTTAAACTGTCTTTTGAAATGAAAATCTTCATTTTTGACAGCAGGTTTGAAACAATGAATGAAGGGTCCAGAGTTTAAAGTTGAAATGCTTGGGAAACCAGTGTTGCTGAAAATAAAAATAAAAAATAATGTTCTCAGTTTTTGATTCGTTGAGATATAGAACAGCCAGTGGTTTATATCCTTTAAACAGTTGGATCAAGAGGATATTGCATTATTTTCATTGGGCATTATGGGCAAATAAAACTGGACACTAGATACAAAAATAAAGCTCCCAATTTGAGCATATTGTATTTAAGTAATGGTTTTATTCCACTTTTTAGGATTGGTGTATAATGTGACCCCATACATGGACTATCATCCTGGAGGAGAGGATGAGCTCATGAGGGCAGCAGGCATCGATGGCACTGAGCTTTTTGACCAGGTAAAGCTTTCTACTATTTATCCCAATTTATTAAAAAGAAAACATGCAGACATTACATTTATTCATTATTTAACACTTGAGCAAATATTGTTATTAATGAGCATTATTTTATGATCTGAATGTGTCTGTGTCCAGGTCCACCGATGGGTGAACTACGAGTCCATGCTAAAAGAGTGTCTTGTGGGTAGAATGGCTACAAAACCTATTGTCGCTAGTACTGGTATACGCTCCACACTTTATTTACAGAAATATCTATTAAGTTACACAAACATGGATATGTTTAGTTCCATTTTTATTTATTCTCAGGAATTATCGCTCCTCCTCCTGCACCGACTAGCCTCGCCCCACCTACCTCAGTAGCCCCGCCCCTAGAAAAAGATGGCCGACCACGGTATTAAAAATTATTTATAATTTTCTCATAAAACGCTAATTAATAATGAATATTTATCTACATTTGTGTGTGTAGGTACGACTGGTTCCAATCAGATTCAACAGTTCATCTTGTCATTTATGCCAAAAGAAAGGTAAAACTCATAACTTATTATATTGATGATTATAGGGTCTTGGAAACATAAATTGTGGTTGTTTCTTTGCAGATCCCAAGCTCAGGCTGTACAGTTGTTGATCTTCACAAAGGCGTTTTACGAATTGAAGTTCTTCTACAGAAAATGTCATACATTATTCATTTACGTGAGTACAGTTTCCATTGTAACAACCATATAGAAATGTTTCCTTAATTTATTAAATAAAACCACAACAGAACAAAAATAATTCCAAGAGGTTTGCACAGTGGTTAGCACTGTCGCAGCAAGAAGGTCCCAGGTTTGGGACCTTTCTGTGGAGTTTGCATGTTCTCCCTGTGTCTGAATGGGTTTTCTCCAGGCACTCCTGTTTTTCTAGGTTCATCCTGACCAAGATCCAAGTATCGCTTAATAATATACAGTATGTCATGAAATCAAAGTTCAGAGCTACAAAGCCACAATTGAAAACTTGTGTGTGTGGCTGGTTGACTAATGTCAAGCAGATGCTCCACTGTATGTTCCACATTATTGTATTGACGTCATCGTAGGTTATTTGTTTTGTTTTAGGACTCACAGATGAAGTAGAGGAAGATGTTTCAGGTATGGCACAATATTAAGTAAGTATCTGTAGTTTTGAAATAATCAGCGAGGAAGAGATGGTGAACAAAAATGTAAATATGCTATGCTTATATTCACCCTTTTTTTAATTTGTCCACAGTGCACACGGCATTCTCGGTAGGAAAGATTCAAGTCACTATTCGCAAACTGACAAAAGAGAAGTGGGCAAGTCTTGGTCAAGCACTGGAGTCTCACAATACATTTCTACGCAAGCATGACAGAGGTGAGATTTAAATAATAAAATCAGTAGCATTATGACCACTGACAGGTGAAATGAAGAGCAAAGGAACATTTTGTCCTCAAAGTTTTGAGCGAGATTGACAAAGACTAAGTTGTGTGACTGGACCAGCTCTTGTTCAACATTGATAAATGTCTCCTTTAACGTGTGTGTAACGTGTAAAATGTAAAAGAATAATGTGAATATCCTTGTTCTAGCGGTGCACTATAGGGATTGTGTGTTGGCGTCTAAGACAGAAGTGAACCACAACACGTACCTGTTCAGACTGCATCTTCCTAAAGGCACAGTGATGCACATACCTGTGGGAAAACACGTCTACCTCAAAGCTCTCGTTCAAGGTACTTTTTCAGACTTCAATGATGACAACTGTGTTAATGTAGGGTTCTTCTTTTGTGTACGCCAGTTTCCTCTATCCAACTAAAACATGCACAATATGCTCATCATCTGCCCAGTGCTCTTAAGATGGCCAAATACAAAGATAACATTTATTTGTTTACAAAAAAGACCGCGTTGACTTGGATAGCTGTCAAAGTATCTGCTATACAGTTTACAAATCAACAGTCAAGCATGTCTCGTTCTAACAAGATCCTAACAACCACTCATATGTCCATCACCTCCACCCACGACTCATCTGACAGAGGTGTGAACCTCGGCTGCTCCCAAAATGGCTGTCAGTGCAGTAATACTGTAATTTGTATTTTGTTTGATTTTCTAGTCCCAGGAACACAAAAAGTAAAGTTTGCAAAAGATAGGGTCAAAATTTAAAAAGGTCATTTTACTTTATACAACCTTCTCCAGACCTTGAGCCAATATCCGCGGTGTTGTTAATTACATAATTGTCATCAACCTTCCAAGTTGTATAAACTAATGTTTTATGGGATTTTTTATTACATAAACATTGTGGCATTTTCAAACCACTTATTTGGGTGACCGGATGTCCCACTTTGCGTTAATTGCACAGTATTTCCAGCTCAAGTCCAGTGTCCCACAAATTGAAGCGGTGTTTGCCAGCAAACTGTATTCATCGACACTCATGGATGATCTAATAGTTTTTCTTTACGTTCATGAACCTATATAGTTGATGTATGATTAAAAATGGAGTCTGAGCAAGCAACAAGCTACCGCTGAAGCTGACAGTATGTATATAAGTGGCCAGTTAGACATGATGAATGACAGTATTTATTCATTACTGTTTCACATGCCCCGTGTTGTCTAGCTTTAACTAGTTTTATGGCCCACATTTTGTCCACTAAACTGGCCCATAAATATTATCTTAATTTGTTTCTATAGATGCAGAAGTGGTGCGTCCGTACACCCCCGTAGACCAGACTCTCCGGACCCTCCAGGACCCTCCCCAGGACAAAGACCTCTACCTCATGATCAAGGTGTACCCCAATGGACTGTTCACCCCGCACCTAAACAGCCTAAACTCTGGTAACGTTAAGACCGCATTCAGGTTTTCCATATCAGTTTTTAATTTGATAATTATTGGTTTATTAGCAAATGCAATATCCGTATCACAATAATGCCATGGTCACTGTTAAACATCTTTTTCTGTTAGAACCCCAAATGAAAAATGTCTGACAAATTCATTTACATTTCAAAAGTATAGATCTGTGTTTCCGATATTGTGCAGCCCTAATCCTAAATTGGCTTGTTCTATTATTTTCAGAATTACTTGTTTATTTATGTTAAGATTTTCATACACAACAATTTTAGGCCAAAACAATTTAGACATTGAAGTTTGTGTGTAATGTTGACATTAGGCCAGCAGATGTCACCAAAATCACACACTTGCTGGAGCGCCTATATTTTCGCAACAGATAATAATGTCCCTGTATAATTTGTGATATTTGTTTTACATTAGGCGAGCGTATCTCTGTGAGTGGTCCCGAGGGCAGCTTCAGTCTCCGCCCCCTTCGTGATGTCACTCACCTATACCTGGTCGCCGCGGGGACAGGGTTCACACCTATGGCCCGCCTCATTCATACAGCACTCCAGGACATAGACACTATCAGGTGGGAAAAGGTCCAATTTCAATTCAAACATTAAAGCACAGTGACAGTGCGTTTAGTATTCTTCTCCCCCAGCATTGATGTGGTTGATCTAAATCCCCCATAGTGATTGAATGTGGGAGTGAATGATTGTCTGTCTGTGTGTATCGCTGTCAGCCCTGCGACTAATTTGCCACTGTCCATGGTGTACCCCACCTACTCGTGAGACACAAAGAGGAGCTGTATGAATGTAATGAAAAGACATGAAATGAAACGGCACAAATAAATAGGTGAATAGTCTGATCATTTTGTACTGACATTAACAGTGGTTGATACATGAGTCAATCTGATGATCTAAAAGTGAAAATATCAGCACATCTATCTGTGGAGCCATGCGGTAATAGTAGTTCTTCAGTTCAAGTTCTTCTAAGCTTTCTGTTTGGCCACACACAATGTCCAATTTTTGTTGTGGCAATGATAGCAATCAAAGTCACATGTGTACATTCTACGTTCACAGGAAAACCAAGCTACTGTTTTTCAACCGCACAGAAGAAGATATTTTGTGGCGCCATGAACTGGATGAACTGGCAGCTAATGACAAGAGGTATGGTACTAGAGACCTGCACCAGGCGGGACCCGACACAAATCTTCTGGGAACGGGCAGTATTAACATGGTCTCGGGCGGTTAATTCAATTTCAATTCAATTTTATTTGTATAGCCCTAGTGTAAGCGTGTGGGCAAGCATGGACAGTGGTAACAACAACCTGCTCTGCTTAGCTGCTCTTCTCCGGGCGCACGTCATGTGACAAGCCTCACAGTTTGATTGACCGGCCTTGCCTTTGAGTGCCAGTCAATCAAATCTCGCTCCGCGCCCCGAGGAAGAATGTATTTATGATGTAATGCATGAAAATGCGTATTCAGGCTTCATATTAAAAAGTCTCGGGACCCGCAGGGATCTCTCGGGCAGTCAGACAGAGGGAGGCTCTCGGGATCAGGCAGGAGCGGTCAGAAAGGCTTCGGGATCAGGCGGCAACGGGATTGAAAATTAAGTCCAATGCAGGTCTCTATATATGGTCTTTGGTCCTGGCCTTGGTGGGTTTGGCCATCATTGTTATTTATATTATTTCCATATAAGATATAGATAGGGGGTTTGGTATTCGGTAAATGGCTTATTTTGATAAATTCACAAAATGCAGTTGGCGTTAAGAAACAAAAAACATCTAAATTCACTTGTGTGACCATACTGTGCCTTCGAAAATCCACTTGCGTCACTCAGCACACTCAAAAATGACCCAAAGTGGTATTGTTTGTAGGTTATTTCAAGTTCTATTATCAGGCATTGACATTATTGACCCCAATCTTTTATAAAAAATGACCAAATGTCCTGATAAAATGGTTATACGATACCGTTGTGACGTTTGAGAAGAATTGCAAGCATTTTTGCTAAGTATTGTACGGCTAATCATTTTAACCCATTTTTTGTAATGCAGTCTATAATGGGATTTTGTGTGCTTGTATTTTCAGGTTTGAGGTGGAGTATATTCTGTCGGAGGCGTCTGAAGGCTGGAGCGGGAGGAGTGGGAGGGTGAATGAAGCTCTACTAAAAGAGAATGTCTTGAGGCTGGAAGGGTCCAGGTGTTACGCATGTGTCTGTGGGCCTAATACATTCACAGAGACCTCTATAGGGTGGGTAGTAAACGCATTAGTTTGTGTGTGGATTATAATGAACAGATTTAAGATTAAAATGGGTTTTTTGTGCAAAAGATACTACTCAAATTCTCAAAAACGAGTAAATTTACTTTGTTACTGTCCACTTTTATAAAGGGAGTAGAGAAGGACCTTCTTTTAAAAAAAATATTATTATTTCCAAACTAGAAAGCACAGCGTTTCTCATATATTGGACATTTTAGAAGAATCTGCACTAACAAGTGTCCTCTTCTGTTCCAGGTTTTTGAAGCAGTTGGGCTTTGAAGAACAGGAGCTTCATGCCTTCCAGGGATGAGCATCAGACGTGCCTATGATAAGACAGGTTTCATTCAAAGACTGAGAAACAATCTATTTCTATTCAGCCGGCAGCAGAGACTACACTGCTTGTGTGGACAGTCGAAAATACGTTTTATAAATCTGGGAATAATTCTATGACAATATTCAATATATGCAAGAAAATAGCAAGATGTCTGCCTTGAAATTTTAATGTCGTTTAATGTTTTGTGAACACTGCTGACAATTAAAAATGCATTATGGAAAACAATATAGTACATCTATAGTATGTATTTAGTACAATCGAACTGAGTTCTCCTAAAAGCACTAGATAAATATAATATTTTATTTGAATTACTGTGTTAGACCTTATAACAGATAAAACATTTTCTGGGTTTTAAAATGGACAGCCAGTTTATAGCATGGAGGCCTATGAGTCTACTAAATAAGGGATGTCATGTTCAGTGTTTCTGCTGCGTTGTTGTATATTTTTATGTTTTTCTTTATCACTTTGTTGATCAAGAATGATTCCAAGTGGGTCGCTTCAGTTGTTGAGTGAAGCCATTATTCATGCTTCCTCCCACACAACTCACACTATACTAAAACGGAGAAAAGGCTCACATCACACTGGACCAAGAGGCTATGGCTCCCTGTGAAATAAAAATGACGCTGTAAAAAGACTGCCATATAGACTCTTTTAAAGTTTGTAAACAGAATTCCGGAATGGGGGCAACTGGAGGAAAGACCATGATACATTTTCAATGGAGAAATTTGCATTAGCCACAAAATATAGGAAATAAAGACGGTTTTGGCAAATGACAACCACTCCATACACATTCCATATGACAAACATTTTAAAGTCTTAACGGTACAGTAGACATGTTCAGCTAGTGTTGGCTGAAAAAAAATTATTTAAAACAGCCCGCTAAAGTACACAAAAACTGTACAAATACAACTTAAAGTGTATTTTTTGTATTTTGTCACAACATACAGCCATGCCAGATAAACGTTAGCTGTTAAATAAGTGGAAAAATATAAATAACTCCCTCAGCAGTTCATAAAGTTCGGTGAAGGAGGAAGTGAAATGGCTCAATAGTGCTTTTCCAGTTTTCAAGATAAAATATTAAAACTGTAAACCTACTTTTAACTTTTACTTGATTAATGATTTGGATGATTATTTTTACTTTTAATTGAGTACTCTACCCACCTCTGGACATGTCTAATAAAGTGGCAAGTCTGGGATATATACTCACTTTTTTAGTCCAGCAGATGTCGACAAAGGCCACGTGATCCGTACGACCCTGTTCTGGGGAAAACGAGGAAGAAGAAGTTGCCCAAAAATGGAGGCGGCAGTGTTCATTCTGTCACTTATCGACTGCTGTGCGTTGATTTTTCTATCGGTCTATTTTGTATCCTTTTCTCGCCATAACTCTGATTTGTCTTACGAGTTTTAACCCGTACTTTGTCTCAGGGAAAGCTCACCATCGTCTGTTTTTGTCATTAGTTAGCATTTCGTTGCTAACTAGTAGCTACCGGGTTTAGCCGCATTGTTGAGGTATAAACAGCAGTAAGTTAAAGGCAAGGCGTGGTCAAATACTGTCAAAAATGTAGCCGAAAGCTCAACAAAACAAGCTTGTTGGTGGTCGGGAGTTTTGAAATGCTAACAGAATATGAAAAATAGTGTTGTTCGTTGAAATTCATGCGGGTCATTACTGGCTTGATGGATAAAAATGATTGACTTTTATCAATTAAAAAGTAGCCTTTTATTATCAGGCGTTGGACGGATTATCTTAGTTGTTTTATTCGGCTACACATATACTTTCTAGTATCTATTGAAAAATGAGGAGTTGTTATGCACAGTACTTTTACTTCTACTTGAGTAAGAATATTTAGAAGTAGGTAACGATACTATTATTATTTACAAAATGATTGGCTTCTCTACCTAACCTTTGGTTACTACAGTCACGCACGGCTGACAATCAAATACAGCTAAAGATAGTTTTAATATTAACCAGAGACATGAACCGCAAAGTATCACAGTACAGTTTGAAATGGCTGCTGCTGTGTACTTGTATGTGCCGCTATATACTTGTGCTTCTGTATACTGGCATGTGCTTCTGTATACTGGTATGTGCTTCTGTATACTGGCATGTGCTTCTGTATACTGGCAAGTGCCGCTGTATACTTGTATGTGCCTCTGTATACTGGCATGTGCCTCTGTATACTGGCATGTGCCGCTGTATACTGGCATGTGCCGCTGTATACTGGCATGTGCCTCTGTATACTGGTATGTGCCTCTGTATACTGGTATGTGCCGCTGTACACTGGTATGTGCCTCTGTACACTAGTATGTGCCGCTGTACACTGGTATGTGCCTCTGTATACAGGGTATGTGCCGCTGTATACTGGCATGTGGTGCTTTGCGTTTTCATTTTTCATTGTGTTATGTTCTTTAATCACTGGTTTAGATCATCACTTTGTCCGATCTCGAATGTGACTACATCAATGCTAGAGCCTGCTGCTCCAAACTCAACAAAGTAAGTCAAATCTTTTTCAGTTTTTTACTTCATTACATTGTATTTCTTTATTCCTCACATCTTTGTTTCATGTGCATGTGCGTGTGTGCAGTGGGTAATCCCAGAGATGATCGGTCAGTGTCTATCGACGATGCTGATGTTGGTGTCAATGCACTGGTTCATCTTCCTGCTCAACTTCCCTGTTGCTGCCTGGAACATTTACAGGTGCCATTAAACTGCCACCAAACTGTGATTAGACAGCTGTGTGCGTGTGTGTGTGTATATATATATCTGTGTGTGTATGTGTGTGTGTATATATATATATATATATATATATATGTGTGTGTGTGTGTGTGTGTATATATTGTAAATGAGAGCAGTGTTTCTCAAACGTTACCAAAACAATGACCACTTTGGCGCAGAATAAACTGCGGACCACCTCACGTTGTTGTATAGGGTTAGGGCAGGTTTGTGTAGTGTACATTTATGGACGTAGTGAGAGGACTAATATAAAGTTAGTTGGTATGAGTGAAGAGGTGTAGTGGTTGGTAGATGCTGGAAAGCTAATATGAGTTTTAAGTCAGTTTGTATTACATTTCTAGCTGGAATTTGAACATTGGTGTTGATTTTTGGCCTGATACAAATATATTGGAGCTTTTGTGGCTTAAACCTCTTTGTACCATACAGTTCTTTTTAACAATGCTACTCTCTACATTGCACACTAATAGACTGTTGTTGGATTCAAAAACAATGACATTGATGCACCAAATCAGTATGACAGTAAAATGAGTTATTTTCTCTGGCTTTTTGCAAAAAACAAAGCCTAAGGTATAAATTATGTAATGAAGTAAAGCAGTTCATTTAGCAGTTGTTTTTCTTTGGTCAGTTTTTGCATCCCAGCAGTGAAAGTTATTGAAAATACTGTACGTGAGACCTGGCAGTTTTGTTCTCATAGTAAGCAATTCAATGTTCAAATGTGAAAAAAACAAACTAATCAGAGTTTGATGTTGCTGTAGAGGCCAGGAAAGGGACTAAAGTAAAAATAATAATTATGACAAATAACAGGGTCAGATAGTCAATTTTATGCATTTAAAAAAAACCCGAAGTCCTGTTTTACAAAACCTCCAGACTATATCCCTAACGTTCTTAATTTGAGCTATTTTGTGTGTGTAGGTATGTGAAGGTGCCGATGGGGAACATGGGAGTGTTTGACCCCACAGAGATCCATAATCGCGGTCAGCTCAAGTCCCACATGAAAGAATCCATGATCAAGCTGGGATACCACCTGCTCTGCTTCTTCATCTATTTGTACAGGTAGGACACACAAGCAGTGTTTGACAACGACTTGCAAACTTAATGCACAGTTGAACTCATATTCACCACAATGATGTGAATTGAAGATAATGAGAATCAATGACAAAAACCCTACCAAAAGAACACAAATATTCATTGCTAGGGATGCCGTTTTTGCAATATCAGCAAACACGATATCCATAATCCAAAAATCTAAATGTATCACAGTAATGCCATGGTGTTATATGTTGTGACAAAATAAATATCAGTGTTTGCCATAGACTTTATTTTGAGACTAATGGTGGCCCTGGCAATTTCAGTTCAACCCCCTCATTAAATGCAGTACAAATTGAAATAGTAGAAATATTACTTTTATATTACTATTAGTTTAACTTTTAAGTAGTCCTTTTATGATCACAGTATAGTTACTTTTTAATGTCTACGCCACGGGTGTCCAAGCTTTTTTCACTGAGGGCCACATGTCAGAAATTTATACCGAGGAGGGCCACTTGCTGAGGGGTTTCACTTCACCAAAAGTCCCCTTCAGTTGTATCTGTTTTCTGACTTCACTTATGTTCAGGTTTATTCACTTATTGTCCCTCTATATTACAACAATAACCACACAGAAAAGTGGACTTGGATTATGTAGAGTCAAATGCAGTAAAAAGGCCATTTGAGCCAATTTAGAGGTAAGCCTGAGGGCCACAAAAAATTGCTCTGCGGGTCGCATTTGACCCCCGGGTCATAGTTTGGACACCCCTGGTCTACATCTATCATAGTTCTTATTTTTTTTTATACATATCTTGCATAAAGCTAACAACATCTGCTGCTGTAATCAACAAGTGTTAATTGGACTAACGGACATCCCATTGGACAACATCGCGTCACTTTGTACACCCTTCACAAATTTCAGAAGACACTATTACCACCAACAAACCCACATCTAACAAAGAGCAGCACAATACATAATTACAGTACACTTCAAAACAGTGATAGTGCAAAACTTTTCCAGGAATGACTGACAAACAAGGACAAGGTCTACTATGAGTTTTCTTGATTTATTTTGATATGTGGGCCACTGATAAGTTTTAGACCCATTTACACTTTGTTTAGTTTTGTCCTGGTTTGGGTTGTTTTTGCTCCAAAAAGTTACTCCACAAATTAAGGCAAATGTTTACTTTCTCCGCCTCATGTCTCAGTCCATATTTTACAGCACGATTATGAAAAGCTACATAGTCCCACTTTTTTGTTTTGTCAGATTAAATAATAAATAATTTCAACCAGATATGTATATAGTTTAATAATTTCTTTTTTATATAAAAACAACTGGGCCAATAGCCAACCAAAACAGTACAGACATCATTACCAGCTGTTAATTTAAATATTGGTGCCAGCCTATAATTTTCATATTGTTGATTTCCCCAAAAAATTGCGTACAAGTTTTCAATGTCTTTTTTAATCTATTTACTTTACCTCTAAGCTTTATGTACACATTTCTACTTTACACATTGTACATGATTGTCGGGTGTTTGCCCCAGGGCTATGCATTCATCCCAATGTGTTTTACTTCTGAATTCTAACCTGGCAATGCCCTGATAGTATATCGCATTAATATTATGGGCCAATAATGATCCACAGGAACCTGTCTAGACACTGATCTTATAAAGTGCTACAACTGGAGCAGGGCAGTGTCCAGTAAACAGTTAATCCAGGACATCCTCAGACTACTGATCTCTGACTTCACAGATTAACACCATAAACGGACACAAATAGACCAGGCCAGTTAGGGCAGAGCTGAGATAATGGGGATAATGATATGTGGGCTAATGCTGTTGATCAGTTGTTTCTACTGATTTAGGCTAATGTTTGTTCAGTAAAAAAAAAGCTTACCAAGGAGTTAAACTCACTCCATTTTGTCACTAATTTTGGCCATAGACTTCACTAACACTGGTTATTCACTCTGACAGGTGGGAGCCTAGTCACACTTTCTCTTGTTTTGAAAGGTAAGACTGGTATGGTGGTGTGTAGTGTTTTTGGGTGAGACCAGCCAGAAACAGTGAGGCTCCAGCCCTGCTCTGTGTCCTGTGTGTCCACGGCCATATACTGTGCTGTCAAAGGTTGAGT
>JAVQKC010065380.1:0-14808 GCA_036025475.1 Philypnodon macrostomus
TCAGGTTGTAAAATCCAAAAGATGTAAAATCCAATAAAAATTTAAAATATTCAGGATCTCCTTAACAAATGTATAAAACAAATGAATAAAACATAAGAAAAGTGGAAAAATAAAGGGAGCAAAAGCAGAGAAAGCAACAGAGCAGTGAAAACACGTCTACACAATAATACTGTATGTTGGGGACACTGTGGAGAATCACTGTACCAAGTTTTCTCTCCACCAGAGTTATTGTGTTCACAGTTTAAGGCAGTAATTAATTACTTAATTAATATTCATCATAGAAGTACCAAAATCAATCCAGTTTGACGTTAATGATACGTACCTGTGTGCAAAAGTTAAAACTGATCCGCCAATTAGCTTTTTGAGTTCACACGTAGGATCTGCAGATGCAGTGATTCCATAATAATGTTGTTTTGCAGATATAATAAAAGTAAAGAAGTTTAGGGAAAATCTGAAGGTTTTTGAACTTTTTAAAAGTATTTGAAAACAATTTCCTTAAATTTTTTTTAAAATAAAAATTATTATTTAAAAAATAAAAAAAATTCTATCTCTCTTTTTTGTTTTTTTACTGATTTTTGTCAGATTGGGTTCAGTTAAAAATAACAATAAATAAATATTGGAAACATTATAATATTCAGTTCTTTTTCAATATAGTTTTCACAGTTTAACATTGGCTAAAACACACCTTCATTCTAGGTAAGGTTATTTTTATGAAGCTGACTGTTGTCATAATGTAAAATAACATTTCCTGCAAAGCATTTACTCCTGAACTAGAAGACTGCATGTTCAAATAGGTGATATATATTTTTAGCATCGTGAGCTCTAGTGAATAGGCCTCTGGATCGGCCCACTGCATGTTTAAAAGCTAGAACCCTCAGTCCTTAGGTTACTGTGTAAGTTCACGTGTTCTGTATTGTATATTTCAGTGTAACCTTCCAAGCATCAACAGCAGGCTCTGATACATTAAATCGATACAGCTTACAGTCCGGTCCGCTGCGCCACACTCTGGTATCGACCCGAGAAAACAATCAGAGCTCTGCCTCCGGTCACTCCTCCAGGGCCGAGAGATTTATGTTCTCTTTATATGAGATTCACTTTCATGGTAAAGATCAAACAGTGCATAACATGATGTTTTTGACCAATCAAAGTGGATCGAAACAGATTTTTTGTTTAACTTCATTAAAGTAAGGTATGTGCTCTTTTGTCGTCCCCCAGTGGTGTATATTAGTACTGACTGGCCCCAGTGCAGGTTTTCAGTGTATGGGCCCCAAAGAAGGCGCTCAGTCACTCGGGAGGAGCTCGGAGTAGAGCCGCTGCTCCTCCACATCGAGAGGAGTCAGCTGAGGTGGCTCGGGCATCTATTTCGGATGCCCCCTGGACGCCTCCCTCGGGAGGTGTTTCAGGCAGGTCCCACCGGAAGGAGGCCCCGGGGAAGACCCATGACACGCTGGAGGGACTATGTCTCTCGGCTGGCCTGGGAACGCCTCGGGATTCCTCCGGAAGAGCTGGAGGAAGTGTCTCGGGTGAGGGAAGTCAGGGCGTCCCTGCTTAGACTGCTGCCTCCGCGACCCGGCCCCAGATAAGCGGAAGAAGATGGATGGATGGATGCTTGGTACAACCTGATTATCTTTTGTGATATGGTTTAGTGTATTTTTAATTTACAATTCAAAACACAAACAAAAGTTATCTTAAAATAACTTTATTAAAAAACACACATTCCTTAACCAAATGATGAAAATGAGGAATCCATATCTGTTTTTATGGTTAAAAATAATGAACATTTTTCACAATTCTTTAGAATCGGGTGGAGAATCCGTGCAGCTCCAGTTTGTCGATGGATTTCTGGTTGGAGAAGTTGGCTTTAGTGATGCGACTGCTGGGACTGCCCTCTTTAGCCAACCAGACCTTCCTATGGAAACACATAGAGACATATGGATAGAATCACTGCATCTCTTAGTGTCGTTTATGTATTTGATTAATACCACTTTAGTTATTATCCTTCCTACTTTGGGCCTAAGGTGGGGTACACCTTCGACACAATGCCCAGTTGACCATGGGGCTGACACAGACGTAATTGAATGTGTATCCTGTCTGATCAGATGGCCTGTTACAGAGAAGTGGGAAGCTATTTTGTGCACAAATCTAAATGCATTCAACATAAAAGGATCCCCATTAAAACAATAAAGACAGTGACACCTGAAGCATGTACATTTCAGTGTCTGAGACCAACCTGGGACTCACTGAGGAATTAAAAGGGGCAGCACAATGTAAGAATATATATTCAATAACCATGTGGAATATTGTGAGACTGATCATTACTCAGGGCTGCTATGACTGTGTATATTTTATCAATATGATTTTATTTTAAGATGTATTTTTATTATACTTTGCCTCGTACTGTAAAGCACTTTGTGACTGCCGTCTGAGAAAGGCGCTATATAAATAAACTTTACTTTACTATTTCTGCAATTTTTTGATGCAAGTTCAATAATTCCCTTGTTGACTAGCTCAAACTGCTTGGAAATCAAAACTTAAGACGAGATCGAGGACTAGACCAAGGACAAAATAGGGTCAAAATTAACTAAACTAAAAATTGACTTCTACATATATTTATATATTTAGTAACACATTTTCATTCAAGGCACTAATGGGAAAAAATATTCTATCGGTATAAATCTATGTCAGATTAAAGATTATAGTGTTTATTGTATATTGCAATATAGTTTGATTTTTGCTCTGAATATTGTGGTTTGCTCGCCCTAAGTATTATATGACATATCAGACAGAATGGACCTTCTCTGAAACATGATCATAAAGAGGGTCTGCTGTCCGGACGGTAAAGTATAAAATGTGCATACTGTATGACTAAATGTAGGCTATAGTTTCAACTGGTGTGAGACTGTTATATATTAGCAGAACTAATGTGAGTGTTAATCAATAAACATGAGCAGATAAGTGTGACGAGATTGCATGGACCCCTGCAGCTGTTCACACAGGCAGCTGTTCAGCACCTGTGTCTGTGGACTGGGCCCGGGCTCAAATAAGTCTAGACATGATTAATGAGCCAAGTGGACACACGCTGTACAAATGGTCCTTCACACGTTTATGATCTCGTGCAAAAGCCTGTCTAACTGAGGTAAACTGTGACGAGCAAAGTAGTATTTTTATTTTATTTTCAATAGTTAGAATGAGCAGCCTTTAATAGACCCAAATACAACGACCATAGAGCAGAAAGCCAATGGTAATATAAAAGAAACATTATAAACATATAAATAAAAAGATAAAACACAAAATGCAAAAAACCCTAGTCTAGTGTACAATGTAGTGAATGGTTTGGAACATTCACACAAAAAGCTTGCTGATATAAATACAATATAAATTAATTGTGATAAAAGACATATATAATGGATTTTTATTAAGTACATCATGTAACAAAAAATATTAGAACAGGTACACAGTGTTCTGAAAGTCCCAAAGCATTTCACATCTGTATTCACATCAATGATTTACATTCATGAGCTTTCCTAGAAGTGAACTCAAAACATCCAGCTCTATAGAAGGACAGAAACGTGGGCCCTGAAGTCTTGCCGCCAGTTGGGGTCACAGCCGCCTCCAGAGCAGGTAAAATGGAAGCATTCCTCTGGATCTAAATTTACCCTGAGAATGTGGCTGTTTCGCCCACTGGCTTGACCGCATGTTTTTGACTATCTGATGCTGTCACTGTGGCCATGTGTGTGTTTGTGTGTGTCTGTGCGTGCGTGTGTGTGCGTGTTTGTGTGTAGATTAAAGTAGATTGTAAAGGATCAAGGTCAACTCCATGAGACTGAGCCAGAAACTGAGAGAAAAGGAAAGGCAGAGAAACACATGGACTGTCCTATTTTCATCTACACTGGATTTCTTTACATATCAGGTTCTCACACATACTGCTTATTTACTATAAAAACATGGGATGTGTGTTTGTAATCTGCTATTTCTTAAATCTACACTGAATCTGAATCTACAGTATATTGCTCAATGCCTAATCCTAACAGTCGGTGTAGATGTTAATATTGTTTTTTGCAGGTGACATCACAACGCTCTATAGTCCTATACATTTTTTGGAGGGCTATTTCTTATTTAAAAAAGGTATATAGTTAATATCAGTTTATAATATAGTGTTCTCATCTGGACCCCACCCCCAACCAAACCTGCTGCATCTCCTCATTCACCTGGATGCCCCCTTCCACTATCTCCTCATTCACCTGGATGTACCATTAAACCTGCTGCATCCACACACACATATTGAGCTCTCTCAGCACAAGGACCTCATCCATCAGTCCTGGACACATCTACAGCCTGTCCGTCCTGGAGTGGATCCCTCTATCATGTGGTTCTCCCTAAGGTTTCTCTTTTTCCCATAAATGTTTTTTTTAGAGTTGTTCCTGACCGCGATGGAGGGTCTAAGGACAGGGGACGTCCTGGGACAGTCCTGTTGTTTGTGTGTTTATTGATTGGCTATTAACTGTTTGCAATGACCCTGTTTGTTGTTTATTGTTTACATACATCTCTTTTTGTGAAGCCCTCTGAGGCAACTGTGTTGTGATATAGTGTTATACAAATAAAATTGAATTGAAATAATATGCCCCCATCTGAGGGTATGACATAATCACATTCTTGAACCTGAATCAGCCTGAGTAAGGTTCTCCCTTTGTCTCACTGTCCAAAGATACTCAAGTATAGGTAAATTGAAGCCTGTAAATTGAGTGTTAGTAGTATGTCAGCCCAGCAACAAATTGGCCATTGTCCAGGGTTTACCCCACCTATGGCCCATAGTTGCAGGAATATGCTTCAGATGCCATTATTATTCATTAACCTACACACAATGGTGGTGGTAGGAAATGTCTGTAACCACAGCTGGCCTGGGGCAGTCTGACAGAGATATACCACACCTATCACTTCTCTAACCACCGGCAAACACCATCAGAATGACATTAACACATTCATACAAAGGCAAGAACAACAACAGAGCCACTGCTGCCACATTTATGACCCATTTATAATGCTTTATCATGTTTTGTTAAATGATATTGGATAACGATATCTTTCTGATGCTTCTGTTTCGTCCAGTAGCAGTTTGTTGGTAACACAATCCGTTGCATTCTCCATCCACAGACTGATCTTTCCTTGTTTTTTCATGTATTTTTCCAATCTAGTGAAAGTTGAATCCACCCACTCATCCTCTGCCCACCACCAGCTCACACTCACACAGCCTTCTCAATGTTATTCCCTCCCCATATACCTCATCCCATTATTTATCCCCTTCCTCTCTATATAAGCAGAGGAACAGCTGCTTCCTGGTTCCCATGGCCGATGGGAAGTGAGGTCATGGTGAAAGTGGGGGGTGATGTGGTGGCGTTTGGGTACAACATGTGTGGTGAGTGTATATTCATGCTTCACAGATGTTAGCAGAAGATAAAACGAAGACTCCTTGGTGAATTTACACAGACTTGTTTGATGTTCAAAGATCTTGTTTATGGATTGCATCACTTGATTTGTATTTAGTAATACATTGTCTTTTGTCTTGTGCAGGCTGGAGTCTGTCAAAGCCACTATTGGCCCGAGATGGGGTACATCCTGGACTATGGTGAGTTAGTTGCAGGCCTAGCACTTAGGGGTTGTTTACAGACTATGCCAAAAACACAAATGCCTGAATCATAATCTGTGAACAACACTTTAGTTAAGGGTATCAGACTCCCTGTGCACCCTGTTGAAGAACTCAAGACACCAGAGAAGTCTATAAATGGCAACTTTTGATCAAGTGGCTTTTGGGTTCTAATACATTTAAAATCAAATCAAAATGTATATAACACAAAATGAATGTCAAAAGTACTGGCCCAACATGCATTGCATTTTGAGCACAATGCCAAGAAAGATACATACTGTACATGGAGAGACTCAGATATGTATTTACTGTGGGCTCGTCACTTTTTGAGTCACTAACTATTTACTTTTTTATTAGTAACTTCCCCAACACTACTACATGGGGAGAACATACAGACTCAGATCCAAGAATATGTGTGAGATTCACATGTTGTGTAAATGTTCTTATACGTACTACAACATAAGGACCACATATGGGCTCTATCCCATACACAGGCTCTGAAGCTCATGAATGACGACATATCCTATAGGGAGGCATTTGGTCTACTTTATGTTTCTTCACACAAGGTTACATTACCTGTTAGTATCCTATTAACCGTTAGAAACAGATACTTGGTGGAACTAGGCTGAGGTCAGAGTTAGGGGCGATGGAATGTAATGGACTGACCTCAGACACAAGGACAACAGAAGAACAGAAGAGAATCTGAGCATTTAAAATGAGTCCTGAATAATGTATGTGTGTAAATGTATGTAATGTTTTAACTTCTGTAATGTGAATGTTGAGTGTGAGCTGATGAATATGTGTTAATGTGTGGTTTTTATTTTGTTGAATGTGTAAATTGCATTGTATAATTTGTCATTGTGCCTCAGGGACTGCAGATGGAAACTAAATAATCTGGTGCAGTACATCTCTGTTTTATGATCATAGAATCTCTGTACATTGTCCCTTCAAATAAAGACTAACTAACTAAAGCTATGGTAAATATTGTTTAACTTTAGTCATTTTGATCTCAGTTTAATAATAAAGTTTGATGCAATTTACAGACGTCTACTGTGGAGTGTATGGTGTCGCCCTGGTTTGTAATGATCCAAGTTAATATCCATTCCCTGTTGTAGCTTTGGAATGCATATCAAATCAATGCCATGTCCTCATGAACATATAACTACGAGTATGTGTGTGTCCCTGGGGTAATGTCATCTCCAGGAGACATCCACACCCTGGTGACATCAGTCCCAGTGAAGGAGCTCTCACGTTTATGATTGATGATGTTATTAGCACTATTCAGACGACAGAGGACAGAACGGGGACAGAGAAGAGCATAGGGGTCTTGAGTTTGCCCCTAAGAGTTTGGATGAGATTCACTGAGCTGTATAAGATTCATTGAGTTCATCTCCTCAACTTCAAACAACTTTTTGGATCCCAAAAGTAAAATGACCCATCATCTGTACTCACTCGTTAACTGGTCATCACTTCACTCTCGCAGACTGATAAATTGGTACAAATTCATCTATAAAACAATACTTGGCAAAACCCCTCAGTATCTTCGATCTCCCATCAACATTTCCATAAACACACGTGATCTACGCTCCAGTAACACTATCACCATGATCGTCCCACGAGTCCGCACATCCTTGGGTCTCAGTATAACTCAGTATTCTGTCTCCAATAGCTACATTCATCAGCTCAATAAAATCTATAGTACGGGATCAATGTACCTGTTTTTAAATGCTGCTCACTCGTGTGTAAATATGTAAATAGTGGTAAACAGGGAACGTCTTAATGTTGTTGTTTGTCTGTATGGATGTTATTCTGTATGTTGTAAATGAGAATTGGTTCTCAATCGACCTACCTGGTAAAATAAAGGTTCAATAAAAAAATAAAAAATAAAATTCAGTTCGCTGCTCTCTGGTCAGCATAACAACTGTACCGGAAATCTCATGCAGCCACATTCAACATCACAGACCACTGTCAGTACACCTGACACTTAAGTTCAATTCATAAAGAAAAGACAATGATTAACACACTCTTCTTCCTGAAACTATGACTGTGGCAGCCCCTGAGCAGCTAAATGGCTCATCCCCCAATTTTATATAAGTTCCATTTGTGCATCAACTTTCAGAATTGTGTGTCGCCTGAAAATCAGAATAGATTTTACAAAATACAGACTACAATAAAATGGTTTGTTCTGGTTTGATTTCTCATGATCAGTGTTTATTAAGGAAGTAGAGTGCTCCCTCTGGTGGCTGATTGACCTCCTTACAGGGCAGTACTCACATCTCCTCCACTTGTTGGGCCGGTCCTTGGACCTGTCCCACCACAGTCCCCTTGTTAGTGTTCTTGACCCAGCCCACCAGGCCCAGCTGCAGACCCTCCCTCTCTGTGTACTGGACACAACAATGTAATTATTAATATGGTATACTGTACTGCAGTGGTTCTCAAACTGTGGTACGGGGAGTCTTTTGAAAATCATCTCTCTAATCCTGGTTTAGAGTTGGTTAAGTCCTAGTTTAGTTTATTTCTGGTTCAGACCAGACATAGATCTGCGTTAGTTTAGTTTCATATACATATTGTTTCGTATACATGTAAACCTGGTTTAGTCCTGGTTTAAACCTGGTTTAGTCCTGGTTTAAATCTGGTTTAGTCTTGGTTTAAATCTGGTTTAGTCCTGGTTTAAATCTGGTTTAGTCCTGGTTTAAATCTGGTTTAGTCCTGGTTTAAATCTGATTTAGTCCTGGTTTCAATCTGGTTTAGTCCTGGTTTAAATCTGGTTTAGTCCTGGTTTAAACCTGGTTTAGTCCTGGTTTAAACCTGGTTTAGTCCAGGTTTAAACCTGGTTTAGTCCTGGTTTAAACCTGGTTTAGTCCTGGTTTAAACCTGGTTTAGTCCTGGTTTAAACCTGGTTTAGTCCTTGACTGCAGTACTGGTCAAGTTCAATGTGTCTGAAATGCTTTGAAGAGAACTCACCATTCTGAAACAGACTCCTGTGAAAGCACAAAAGCATGATCAATGGCTTTTCAAGGTTGTAGTGGATGAACAAAAACTATAAATCCATTATTTATCAAGCCTATGCAAAATACATACCAAAAAATAGGCTATATATCGGTATTCGGTATGTATAGGTATATTGCTCAGCCCAACTTCCAAATATAATTGAATATGTAGCTTAACCCTACAAATAAAAGAAAACATACATGCTGAATCCTGTGCAGTGCAGTGGTCTAAATGTTTGCTTCTATATTAGGCTCCAGTGGGTTAGTTTACACTTAGCTAAACACAGCACTGAGGAATACTAAACTGCACAATGAAGAAGTGCACCATACTGACCCTGCACATTTCCAAAGATCTCAAAGTCCACAGACACCAGTCCTGACATCCTGATGGACCCACGCAGATACACTAGGAAGAGGAGGAGGAGGAAGAGAGAGCGGCGTTGCGTGTTTCAACCGCTGCAGAAAGACAGGCACACCCCCCTCTGCTGTTTGAAAGAAGAACAGCATCATCATTAACAGGCCACTAGATGTCACCCTTTACTCATAAATGTATTCTATCCAGTTTTAAAAGCTGACATGCTCACAGGTGTGTGTGTGTGTGTGTGTGCGTGCGTGTGTGCGTGTGTGCGTGTGTGTGTGTGTGTGTGTGTGTGCGTGTACCCCGGTTACATTCAGGCTACTCTTTGAAAAACTGTAGGCTACCTAGACACAAAATGTGGATTTGTTTCTCAATTTTTATGTTATTTATTTGTCTCCTTTTTTAGTTTGGCATTATTACATTAACATTAACACTTTTAACGTTTACTTGAGTAACATTATTTGAAGTAACAATACTCTTACACACATTCATTTACAAAGCAATACTTCCACTGGACCTCTGTAACCTTCTGTGTGCGCTGATACCTATCACTTACGCTCTTCTAAGTGGCTACTGTTTAATGTTCCCAGAGCTGAAACTGAATTGGGGAAAAATTGCATTCTCCTACTCAGCACCTTGGGGATGGAATAATGACAATGAAACAGAAAGAGCTTAAACTAGAAACACTAATGTCCATAAATTAATTCAAAGCTTCCATAAAGAATGTGCTGATGGAGACATGTGCTTGTTTTTCTTGAGATGTTTTTATGACGATGTATTTGTCATTTTATTATGAAAATGTAAATTGTTGTTTATGAATGCATTTGTTCTGTGGTTTGGCTGCTACCTTGGCCAGGTCTCTCTTGAAAAAGAGATTCAGAATCTCAATGGGACCTCCTGGTTAAATGTGTTGCAGGGCGGCAGTGGTGCAGTGGGTAGGCGCTCCCCCCTCGACCAGAGGGTTGGTGGTTCGAGCCCCCGTCCGAGCGCACGCTGTCGTTGTGTCCCTGGGCAAGACACATTGCCTATGAATGAATGTGGTTGTGTGATTGGTGTTTGGTGGTGGTAGGAGGGGCCGTAGGCGCAAACTGGCAGCCACGCTTCCGTCAGTGTGCCCCAGGGCAGCTGTGGCTTACCACCACCGGGTGTGACTGGAGTGAATGAATAATACAAAATATGTAAAGCATCTTTGAGTAGTTGTGAAAAGCGCTATATAAAATTGATGAATTATTATTATTATTATTATTAAATAAATGTTAAATAAAAAATAAAAAAATACATTATTGGCTACTTGAGCATTATTTGTGTTTAATATTTGCAAACAATCATAAATGTAGCAGACGTTGAATATACAGTACACTCAAGTGTGTTCAATCACTAATATTCAAACTGATACGTTTGTGTGTGATTGTGTTAGGTCTGTCAATGAAAATACATACTTGGAAGAAGATTGTGGGTTCAATCTTCGGGCCAGCTGACCGCAATTTCTCTGGGCTGAGTCTGCATATCCTCCCCGTGTTACTGTTGGTTCTCTCCCCCAGCTTCCTCCCGCTGCCCAAAGACAGGCATGTGTGGAGAATTAGATAATCTAAACTGTCCCCAGTGAACGTGAGAGTGAATGAAAGCGTTCTAATGTGAGACAGTCTCTGGTCACAGCAGCACCCAACATGGCAACTGAAACTATAATCCCTGCATTGTAGTCTATTGTATCTTTATCAAACCATTTTCTGTAAATCCGATGGTTGTATGTGGATATTTATAACAGGCCAGTCATTTCTAAAATACTTACACCCTCCTCAGATTTGAGCAGAAGTGTGTAAGAGCCTGAGAAGCCACAGGGATCAGAGTCAGGCTGTGCACGTGAAGAACTGTGTATAAAATATAGGTCTTCTCTTTTACTAATGCGCACCACTTTAGATAAAAACTCTGCAGAGCCAGGGACAGTTTGGTCTTTTTGTCTGTGTGTACGATGTGTACATGTGTTTGTTCTTTCAGTGTTGATCCCTGAGGCCATTTCCACTCAGACAGGACACTTGAACCACTATAGAGCGGACTATCTGCTACAATAAACACACAAACACAAAGGACGGTAGCATTAGTTTAGCACACAGAGAGATGGCCTGAGGTGGAGCTGGGTCAAGGTTAACCCACGAGGACGGAGCAGGAGCAGACCATGACACAGCACAAACCATTACATCATCATTTTTGCTCCTCTGAAGAATGTCTGCGCAAACATCCGCTTATAGCAGAGGTGTTCAAACTATGGCCTGGGGCCCAAATGTTTGCCCCATGCTTACCTCTCAATTGTTGAAATGGTATTTTTGCTGCATGTGACTCTACATAATCCAACAAAAATAAAGCATTCTGTGTGTGACTTTTGGTGAAATCAGTCCCCTCAGAGAGTGGCACTTCTAGGAAATAATTTTTGACAATGTGGCCCTCAGTGAAAAACGTTTGTTCATTCCTGGCAAGAGTGAGAGAGATAACATTACAAAATCCAAAACATTACAATCAAATGTAATTATAACCAGTAGATGTATATAGTTACTAAATACACTGATATTATGAGCAATAATATCACTGAACCAGGGGTTATTAAACACCTTTCTGCAACAGACATTACACAGTTATTCATATCTGAAGGTGAACCATCGAGGTGAAACTTCAGTTTACTGATCAGTCCTCATTTATTAATTTAAAGATCTAAAATACACATAAGGGGCTTCTCCAGTATGGTGGCTGGGCACAAAGAGCTGAGGAGCCACTGCTAAACACACTGAATAATCATTTCTAAACCAATGGTAGAATAGTATAATTGTATTCTCGAGCCACATGGGCCCATTTAGGAAGGATCCCATTGAGACATCCCTGTGAATTGCCAGCTGCTGTAAAAGGGAGGGGCTGATCATTGTCATCAGGACACATATGGAGACCCCATTATGGGCCTCTTGTCCTGAGATGCCATCAGCAACTCTCAATACTTCAAATACTGTCTTTTTTCAGATATATTATTAATAAAAACATCCTTCATTCATGACTGTGTGATTCTTTGCTTATTCCATACGTAACAATGACCACATAAAGACGAGGCCGGACGGGTTCTGAGCCAGGAGGTCAGAATGTACAGAACACAGAGTCCGTGCTGCCGTACGCCTCAGCTCACAAACACACACGCATTCACACTCTAACCTGCACAAGTGAGCTGTGTACAGGCAGAAGGCTACATACATGACAGAGTGAGGGAATCAAAGGAACAGCTCACATGTGAAGATAAACACAATCTGAACATACACAAACACACACATACTAACACACACACGTAAACACACACGCAAACACACACACACAAACACGCACACACATGTACCTATGTGTCTTCAGGGACAGGACATTAACTCCATTACAGTGAGCTGTATAATGTATATGTTCAGTGCACTAATGACCTGCAGCAGATCTCAGAAGGCCAACACATAGACAGCCCATAACGATACAATAAAAGCAGTTATCGTTACTTCATTTATATAGAGCTAGGGAACCAAGTACCTTAAAAATAAAACCATGCATTTATTTAAATGTGACTCAAAAAACACACACACTAGGAAGATTTACACGTGGGGAATTGAAGGTGTCAGAATGCACCCACCTCAGGCCCATAGTGGCAGGGAAAGGCAGAACTATCAAATGGCCTGCGGGCAACTGTTTTTCTCACATTTTCATGATTAAATAAATTCAAATCTGACTCAGTATAACCTCAGAGTTTGATGTTCCCTAGATTTCTGTTGGATTGACATAACTCATCATAAATGAGTCAGTGTGAAATAAATGAAAAAAATAAACTTTCTTTTTTAGATACACTTCAAATTCAAACTCAAGTGACTGCAATCTATAGACCCTTTCAACGTTTGTTAAATTCCAGAATGGAGGCAAGACCATAATACATTTTCAATGGAGAAATTAGCATTAGCCACGAAATATCACAAAATATTTTAAATTGAGTGGGTTTTTGACAAATAACATCCACTCTCTACATGTAGGTGATGTCAGAGCCTGGGTAGGGAACATTAGTGAATGTACCTCACATTGTATGTTTATTTAATGTACACAGATAGACTTTTGGCTGGAGGCAGAATTCTTGATTTTTAGGTTTTACTGCACAAGTCCTCACAGAAATGTTGATGAGCGCAATAGTTTTTTATTGTATGCTCAGAACGATTCTATCCCTCACCAAAGTTACTCTGAAGTTGAACATTCCATATGACAGACTAAAGGGTCTATTGTCTTTATTATGATAGTGGGTGTCCCTAAAACTGTACTTAGCACCAACAGTGAAGCACTTTTGGGAGCCTACTGTACACTGTATATCTCCTATGAGGCTCTGAGGATGTCTTCTCTCTGTCCCTCTCTCTTTGCCACAGGCCGGTGTGGACTTGACAGCTGGGCGCTCTGACATGAAGCTGAGATGATGGCTGCTGTAGAAATATTTACTACCCACAACCATAACACACCCTCCCCCACCTCTGCTCCGAGGGCTAGATACTGCAATACTCTACAGACCAGCTTGAATTGGTTTGAAATGAATGTATGAAATTGAAGTTTTTATACCTCATGTTATAGATGATAAATGGTAAAAATCCTTGCATTTTACTATCACGTTTGTTAACGTCATCTCAAGAAATTGGTGCCCAAGCAGATCACACAATATATTTGACTCAAAGTGGCACACCGGTGTCTACATGGCTCGTCAACATCCTCATTGTTGAGCCAGACCACCCCTTATTATGAACTGTGTGGGACTGCTGAAAGTTTGATGGTACTCACAGAACAAAACCACAATCAACATAATGTGAGTTTACATACAGTAAAAGATCACGTCACAATAATGAATGAAGCAGGTTTGAGTTACATTAACGTTCAATATAGAATCCACAAAAATATAGTTGAATCATTTACTGCAATTAATGGTTAAATTTAATTATATGTAGCACTCCTGTAAAATATTCTGGATACACTGGTATTTGTTGTATTTGTTGTATTTGTTGTATTTGCTGTATTTGCTGTATTTGTGGTATTTGTTGTATTTGTTGTATTTGTTGTATTTGCTGTATTTGTGGTATTTGTCATAGAGACATCTCCAAATTTTGTATAGAGAGCCGTATTTGAAACTGTGAAAATGTGCAAAGGCTCACACTCCTTCAAATGACACACTTCTGGATACCGACCCACCAGTTGAGAACCACCAGTCAAAATAATAAACATGTTTGATGGGACTGTGATTATTTAGATTCCCATAGGTCCATAGGCTGCACGTCTGGTTTAGTTCATTATTATTACAATTCCTGTATAAATGTTGTGATTATGAACTGGTATTTGTCCACAGGGACACACCTCCGCTCTCTCATGCCTCGTGTTGATGTTTAACCCTGGATCTCAGTCGATTTGTGTGTTTTCATACAGTAGCTCTGGGTGTGTGTGTTTGTGTGAGACGTAAAGCCTGTCTCCATGTACGTCTGTATCCCTCTGTACGTGTGTGTATGCCTCAATATATGTGTGTGTGTTTACACTTGGTTGAGCCTTCTGTTCGGCTGCAGTCACTCACAGTGAGCTGGGTTTTTAGGTCGCAGTGTTCTTTCTGCTGTAGCCACACACACTGCCCACACATACGCACACATACGCACACACATACGCACACATACGCACACACATACGCACACACATACGCACACACACCGCACACACATACGCACACATACGCACACACATACGCACACACATACGCACACACACCGCACACACATACGCACACATACGCACACACATAC
>JAVQKC010065397.1:0-56348 GCA_036025475.1 Philypnodon macrostomus
TTTATTTCAAATGCTCCATGTCTCCAAAAAACACCCGATATCAAAATCTGCCCTTTTAAAGAGATCTAGGCTAAATACAATACGAATGGAATCAACCTGTAGACTACATAAAAAAGTATCTATAAGAACACAAAGACAGCATGTGTATGTAAAGTAAACCAGCGCGTAAAAAGTGCGTGCCAAACACACACACATGAGTAGAAACTAGACAGAAGAAGCTTACTTATGCAGCCTTGGCCTTATATATAAAGTCTACAGTATTCATCAGTGTTTTCTCCTTCACACTATCTTTGGCTTGAAATAATATATAGCCTTCCGTGTTTTCCCGCTGCTGTGTGAAGGGATAGTTTGAGAGGCACCGCTGGCAGAGCACCTTCCCGACGCGGCAGAGGCAAACCGCGGCGGGCTGAGGCGCAGGAAGGCTGCTGTCAGCGCCTTCCACATCTCCTCGCTTCACCGTTGCTCCGCGGAAGGTCACCTTGGCAGTGCCAGGGCTCCTCCGCTCACCTGGAAGCCGGGACTAATATTAGCGTCTTAACCACCCTCTCTTCTCCCCCACCATCCACCCACCTGCTCACATGTACTTAAACAGCTGAGCCGAGCATCGTCAAAAAGTGTCAGTGCTTTCAATTGTACAGTTCATTTACCTCAGATACAGTATACAATGTTCACTGGATTTGTTAAAAAAGAACAGTGCTTACTTGTTGAAGTGTAGAGGTTTTGCAATGTAATGTCATGTGTATGTTGAGATACATGACTGTAGCAATGGGGGCAGCTAAAAGCAATTGTAAGTCACCAGTATAGACATTGTGCTCATACATTTACATATGTCATCTCTATTGTGGATTTATGAGCTCGGCTGTGACTGCATGGCTGAGTTTTAATTCTGTTCTTGCACAGCAGAGCGGCTTCAGACACTGCGCACTGGCCTCTATAAGTAAACAGTGAGGAGCAAGTCGAGACAGGTCAGAGGGGCCGAATTCCAGCCACTACACACGGATAACACACACTGGCTCCAAGCCACAACTTTTATTACTTTATTTATTTGTTCAGAGTATTTCTTATCTTGGCAATTCTACTCTAGCCTATCTTAAAGCATGATTAGCAAATTAGCAAATGATGATATATATATGATAGTCAGATACGTTCAGAGATGTTTCGAAGTCTTATGAGCTAAGTTTTGTTTTTGTGTGCGTATGCATTTATCATTTAGTGTAAAAAGTCTGTGAACTCTAGCATCTTGCAGTGTGACAGAAACACCATGTTAACATATTCATCCGCCTCAAATCAGTGATGGGTTAAAAACGTCAGCTCCTCGCCTCTCGCCCTGTCAGTCTCTCCACCTTCAGCTGTGACAATGTGCCACTTTATCATGCTTCTCTGCTCATTGTTGTGTCTCAGTTTGTCTGCCAGTTAGAAACACAGCAGCCCGTGCCTGGAGCATACTGTAAGCAGCTTGAGCCTTGTGGTAGTAATACAACCTCTGTAGGTTTTATTTGAGCAAGACGTGACAACTGTGCAGATCATTCTTTTAAGTCTATGCACTGTATATATTTGAATTCCTATTTGATTTGAATCTTGAAATTTTATAGAAAAATGGAGAAAAAAATTGTTTACCTCATTGTGTATAATGTGAGAAAATGGAATTAGCTAACACAATGTGACTGATGTATAATAGATCACTCTGTAATTATTTGAGGAGGACATAACAACACAGCAATAATTAAGGGTTTCTGTT
This sequence comes from Philypnodon macrostomus, assembly GCA_036025475.1. NCBI lineage: Eukaryota > Metazoa > Chordata > Actinopteri > Gobiiformes > Eleotridae > Philypnodon > Philypnodon macrostomus. Next base: position 1,739 of record JAVQKC010065397.1, read on the forward strand.
GAAATCCTGTGTTTTGCAGATTGTATTATCTTCTATTAGCTATTTCAAAAACAGCATTATTTTTTTAAATCACCATTTTCAAAAGTGACACATCTAAATGCACAGGTACACACAGAGGTACACTGCTCTGTGATTTGTTTTCTGTTAATCCTAAATCTCATTGCTCTCTCAGTCAGGAGAGGAGCAGGCAGTGGAGGCCTGAATGTGCACGTCCCTACAGACCAACACTGTTCTGTGTTATGCTCAGCACTGCTCAATTTATGGACCATGGACAGTTTATAAGAAGCAATGTAGTCTATCAGAGAGGCAGTCAAACCAAGGACAGCGGAGAACATTTCCATGCAGGAAGCTATGTTTTGGAATAATATACGCCATGATAAAGACGTTTCCCCGTGACGTAAAACAGCGGGGAGCACCAACGGCCACTTACTCTTCCAACCAAATATAAAGGAGACTCTTTGAGCTGCCATTGCTTTTTCCTCTTGTGGGCCTTGTGTGAAATGTTGCCATGTCAGGCCTGCTCCACTTGTGGTTACTTTATTTCAGGGGGCAGTCTCCAGGAGAAATTTATGATGCTGTTTGAGTTGGCATGTACTGATAATAATTACCTGCAAAAAGGATTAAAACACTAGACTCATTATTATGAACACACTTGTGAACGCAGCAATGTAACTTTAGATACTGTTAAAATGTGACTTTTACTTTGTTCTCTGCTCACCAGTAACTTTATTAGGTACATCTATTTACAGTATCGGTTTGTTAGCATAAACAGCTGAAGAGAAACCTGCAGTTGTTTAAACATCAACTTGATTTCACTATCTTTAAACATGGCTTGGTCCCAGTGAGCAGCAGGTTTGTGGGGGAAAATTGCTTTGTTCAATCCAGAGATCAGAGACTGGTATGAAATTACTGAGACAACATTCGTTTCTGAGATATACTCCATGATCTGCAAAAGCCCTCTCTATCTCTAGTGCTCAAGATGACAAAACATGAAGCAGGTGTGCCATCGCAGGGTGCCTCCTGTTTTTTTATTATTTATATATGAAAAAATGCAGATTTAACCAATTAAACTAAATATGTAACTTTTGGCATGAAGCTATTAATGAAGCCGAGGAATATTCAGTTAAAAAAACCAAAGCAAACTGCCAGTTCAGATGAAAACTTCTCTCACGAGCCTGACATCTGTCGGGGCGTCGGTGTCGCAGAGATGACTTGTTATGCAAATATATAACACATCCCCACGAGACCCTGACAGCCCAAAACTATCTCGGTACACATCAATGGAGACATCACCGGTCAATGACAGGGGGTGACAGAATCGTTTATTGTAGCTTTTCAAATAATCAAAGTGGTAGCTGTAAGAGTCTTGAAACTGGACTCCAAACATGTCCGAAGCCTTTTTTCCATTATATTCTCAGCAACTGTTTATGTAGACGGATGTGGGAAATCCTTGGCAGGGAGATATCAAACACATCCATCAGATAAGAAGAGGACTGCAGGCCCAAAGATACACACACACACACCAATACAACTCAAGGCCGCTACGCACAAAGACACACAAATCACACATACATTAATACGGATACACAGAGGTCTGCAGGTGTCACATGAAAAGCTTTTAGCCACGGACAAGCAGCTGAGGACATGGCTATTGTTGAGCTCTGTGATGGATGAAGCCAAGGTATGCTAGTGTTAACTGACTAAAACGCTGGTGAATTTATAGGCAGCGCATAAGGAGGGTCATCACCTTCAAATGGAACGCCAATGAGCCAAATACAGTGTTCAGCTCAATAACAAGCAATCGTTTGAGCAAAGAGAGAGTATATCTGTGAATCAGAGCAGCTGATTTACAAGGCATGGGTATTTTAGATCCGCGATAAGATATGTGTTTAGCTTTGGCATGAAAATACCAGATTGAAATCAACAAACAATATATTTTATACAAAGCTGTGTAAGCTGATTCTAACATAAAGCTTTATAACTCAAATTGACACATACTGAGTGTAAAGGTGCAAAATACAGCTTTCAAAAGTTAGGTGAAAGTACAGACTTTTAGTTGTTACCTAATTGGGTATTCAAAACATTAGAATTTGCAAACTATCCCAGTAACTATGGGCCTTAGGTGAGGTACACATGGTCAGGGGCCAGGTACATTCACTTTCATTCCCTGTTGGTGAATTAGGATTGAACAAATAGCAGAGGGTTGGTCCAGCATGAACTAGAGGCTAACATAATGCAGTCACAAAAAGTTCAGAATGTTTTTTTACTTCTGGGTGAAATAGCATGTTCCTAAAATGCAGAATCATACATGTTAAATACCCTATGATACAATGTGGCATAAACCTTAGTGCTATGTCTGCTCTGCTATCTTGAAAATGTTCATCCATTTCATTATTTAGCATTAACAAGCTGTTTAATCAGATGCACGTGAATACTGAGGTTATAATGATGTGCTAATTACCTGGTGGTAGTGTCACAGATCACTTAGCAAGTCGTCAGGACCCATTACAGACACACAATATGGGGGTGGTTAGAATAATGTCCACATTTAGTTTATAATAACTCGAAAGCACTAGATTCTCCCATTTCTATCTAGCTGAGATTGGTTTCCTCTCTTGTCTTGTGACGTGACCCTGGCAGTATAGGGCCAGTGCCTGACCTTGGCGTCCCTCCGTTATAGCATTGAGTCTTTTAATGGCGGACTTCAATTGCGGTGTTAAACTGTGTGCTCCAGCCACAGTCAATGTTTATGTCTACCAATCAAATGCAATGTGTTTATGTTATATGGCATTATGGACAGGGAGGCTCTCTAAAGCGCGCCGGCTGAAAGAGTGCGGTTTATGGTCCGTCGAGCCTCGAAGAAAAATGAAGCATCGCCGGAGGATGAGGCAGAGAAAATTTGAACTTAGTAATGTTTGGGTTTTTCAGTGATACAGACCAAAAGCAGTGAATTATACCACAAAAGGCCAAAGTCAATGAATTCAGACATTATTAATTGCATTTTTAACCAATGTGTAGATACTTGTCTTCTGATGTATCCCTGACTGAGCAGAGGGCAGTGTCATTTATTATTTATTGGATGTTCTTTTTCAGCAGTGGGGAGAAAACGTGTGACTTTTTTATTCCCTGCAAAATACTTGAATAAAATAGAATATTATAAAATGTTCACTTATTACAATTTAGTGAAAGTAAATCTATCACTAGCAACTATCATTTCTACAACTAATTTAATATAAAATATGATATTTCTTCCCATATTTTATACTAAAGTAACACATATTTTGGCTTTAAAAATCAGCATTCTTGACCGGAAAGTGCCAATGGTTGCCTAGTTTTGCCTAGTTTTACTTATAAAACTTTAATGATATTCAGTATTATCACTGTAGTCTGAACACATATCCATTATGTTTGTGAATATCGTGAATTTATACTGGACAGGGTTATAGAAACGAGCAAGCCACCCACTCCACTAGACTTTCTAAGATCAGCTGCAACAGAGAGAGGTCTATTCTGGTCTCCCTGGCTTCAACTCAAGAGCCCTGGTGAACATTGTGTGGTGTGTGCATTGACAGATTAGGCTGAAGATTAGGCATCTCCATCCTGCTTCGCTCTAAACACCAGTGTCATTGTGAGATGTGGGACTCAAGCTGTTTTGTCCCAAACACAGAGCAAACACACACTTAATCCTTCTCAATACAGCGACTTGACATCAATTTGTCCCTGTAGGGGAGGAGCCCTGGGCCAAATCCCTCAAAAACTTCACTAATACTCTGGCCATGCTTTGAAAAAAATACTCTTTAACTCTGCTTTTAATCATATGTGCAATATAAATACTCCAGCTATCTTAATTAAGACATAGAAAGGTTTCTGGAGTGGCCTGTGGTGACACTATGCAGCCTTTATGATTCAGCAAAATAGTTTTAGAATTATTTAGAATTTAGAATTATCAATGTGATGGATTCCTTAGTGGGACTTCTTATGTGTTCATTGTGATCCATAATTCAGCAAGTATATAGATGCTTCATACAGTGGCGGATTTAATGATTTCGGGGCTCAAGGCGAACATGGGCAGGGGGCGCTCTGAATTTGGCTCTTTTTAAGTCCTACCAAAAGTATTCTTGATTGTCAGCCCACAGCAACCAGATGTCCTAACCATGCAGATCTATTTTACCATATTAAGTTTAACAATTACAAAGACGTATTTATTTTGGGCTTCATTTATGGGCCCCTGGAAGCTTGGGGCCCTAAGCAGCGGCCTACATTTGCCTAATGGTAGCGCCGTCTCTGGCTTCATAATTATAAAAAAAGGACCACACAAATCCCTTCACTAAATATGTTTGAAATACTCTTGCCCAGCTGTGTTGTCATATCCTGACCACTTGAGATAATGAGAGGGCACAGGCAAGTTGTGAAAAACAAGTTACACCCAATTTTGGATTCGGAGTCCAATTTGTTTGCCACATACTTCAGTTTAGCAGACTGTGAAATACCCTGGGGTGCACACATAAACTGTATTTAATATAAAATGGTGAATCTACAAAGGATTAGTGTTGCTTTGACTTTTGTTTTGTTTGCTATGACTAGGTCTTTCACTCAATAAATGTTTGAAAAATTAAGAGATGCATGCCACATCCGGTTTGACACTTACCAGAAACAGTGAGTAAACATGGTTGGAGACACATGAAGCTCTTGGCTAAAGTCATTATTATGTCTGCTGATACAACACAATTGCTAAAACAATGCATCTTTCACATGCATTCACTCATTAAATCAGATTTTGCTGTCTTCTTCTCTGACATTACTGTGGTCAAGACGGCTGTAATATTTTTACATATTCAAATGTATCTTTTGTGATTCACCTCCATGTGTGTCTCTTTACTGTGATGCTTCTTTTTGAACCTGAATCAAAACTGCTATATTTTTTCCACTTCTTTCCATTCTGTCTGCATCACGAACTCCAAGCACAAATATTCCTCCATCAGAGCTGTGTGCCAATGTAATAAATTGCCACAAGGTGCTCTGAGAGAGTGAGCCGTAAGTCATGTCACCTGGCACGCTAAACCTGAGCTCTGTGGACAGGGGGATGCACACACGTACAGCTATATGGAGATACGTGCAGAGATTTATTGAGGTGGATCTTATCAAAGCTGGGCTCGTTCTGATGTCTCTTTTGCATTGAACCAAAAGGCTAACTAAGCCCAAAGTCTGCATAGACAAGGTAAATCACAATTTTAACTGAAGAAACTGCAATACTAGACTTATATAAAATAACAATCATGTTACTCAAGAAATCTGTCCTAATATGTAGAACCTGAAATATAAGTTGAATCATTATTTCTGTTGTATTTCTTCTAGTTTTAATCTTGCTCTGTGTAGTCCAATTCATTTGAAACTAAATGCACAAATTAGTAAATTGAGTTCAACCTAAGCTGGTCAAGTATTGTTTTCTTTAGCATTCTTTATTTACCTCGCATAAGCATAATACTGTAATTAGACGATGTATGAGAACTTTAATGTAGGGTGTGTGGAGGATACAATGTCAGGTTTATAAAATAGTGTGTATTTTAGCTCTGGATATGTCTAGTAAAGAGAAAAAAGTTATTGATATTTATATGATAAAGTAACAAATTCACCATGTTTTACATTTTCTATAGTTGGTGTGTTTTTCAAGAGCTTAACAAGAGCACACCCATGTAGAAAACAGCTCTGTATTAAGCTACACATTGATGACAATAATCTTTCAGTAAAAGTTATCAGTGATATATGTATAAAAGTTTGAGTCTGTGGCCTATGTATACATACGCAACAATATATTATTCCACGATAAATAAACTCTTCATTACATCAAGAGCATGTTTTTACATTATCGTATTTTCTCACAGGTCTCTTTTGGAGTTAATTGCAGATGATCTCATGCCATTTGATCCAATGTGCTGATGAAATGTAAAAATCTGCTGCTGAAAGATGAATCAAGCGGTCGTGTCCTGCATGTTCCTGAAGCAGGTCACTAAAACATATGTGGGTGTAGTTGAGGCGAGAGAGGGGAGAGGTCACTCAGAGGTTAGGTCCACACATGCATATGGCAGGTCATATGCAAAAACATCAAAACTGAAAAATAGAGATTCATTCAAGCTTTTATAATAAATAGTTTGATGTGTATTTTGGTGTTAATGTATTATGTGCGTGTAGCGTTTATGTTGCTATACTGAAGCAATAGCAATAGCATAGCCTCATGTGGTCAGTATAAAGATAAGGAAAACAGTCTTTCTGGCTCTGGTTGCACCATTTTATGTCTCGAACTTATATTTTTTTCTCTCTGTTTCTCTTTAGAAGACTCCAGAACAACCCTCATAGTGAACCTGAGGGGTGATGCAAAGGACACGGTGTCTTGTAAAACATATGCACTTAATATTGGGGCCGTAAAACTTGTAAAATTAAAAGCTATTTTGGAAAATAGAAAGAGTGAAATTTATGCGTCTGGCTGGGGATAGGGGTTGTTTTATCTTGGGGCAGCGAAGGTCCGCCGGGGCACAGGTAACGACTGTCAACAGGAGAGTGGGGGGCAGTAGGTGCGCTCTGTGTCGGACCAGATGTCCACATGTGTGACTGGGGTTTCCCTGCTCCATCAGCCACAGTGGCCTATGTCAGACACACAACCAATGCACGTCTGTTCTTAATTATAGAAGGAGGGAAAAAAGCTCGAAATCTTAGAGGTGCGGGCGTTTGCTTACACTCGGACCTGAGTCACAGCTCAGCGAGAGCAGCTACTGGTGCACCGTGGAGCCTTCCTGACGACACAGAGAGAAATGAAAGGTGAAAAAAATACAAAAACAATGTGCACAAAGTTGGCTTGATTGAAAAGCTGCTAAAAGCAATTATGATTGTGAGAATGTGCAGACCTCTCTTCTTAGCAGCCAGCAAACATCATAAATCGTGTGGCAGTCTCTGTTTACATTGTGTTGACCTCAGCGTGCCCTCTGGTTCTCCACAGTTTCAGCACAGCTCCCATACACACATTCATGCAGTATATACACCGCGTTTACATTTCTCACTAATGTTTTGGTGTTCGCCTAATGAACCGTTTTAAGTCACCATTTGGGCTTGATTTTGCTTAGCCATCAATTTAAACCTATTCAAAATGTTTCATGGTTGGTTTGGAAAGTTGGCTAGCAGTCACATTTTATGTAAGTTTTGCCAATTATCTATTTATCGGTTTTACACCCGTTTTTACCAAAGTACTATCGAATGAATTATGCTGTTTACTTTTCTTTAATTTTCTATTTTCTTTGTTATTGCTATGGTAACTGATCCTACATAAAACCATTAAAACTAATTAGCGGTCTTTCCTCTGATTTGTCTTTTACAGGTGGCCAAAGTTAACTGTGGTTTCATGTGTTCGATGAATGTAAAAGTTGTGATTAATAGAGTTGTCTCTAGACATATCACTGCAGTTACTTTGTGTCACCACTATGGATAGTAGATTTTGTTTTGTCAGGCTACAATAGAAACCCGGCTCTCAGTAGTACCATATTCTGGCATATTTAAAACGTGTAATATGTTTGAGCACGGCTGGAGTATGTCATCAGTGTCAGGTATGCATAACCTCTTTTCAGTGCTCCACTCAGCATCTCCTGTGTTTTCCAACCTCTTTAGCCTGACACCTTTGACGTAAGCACTTTATACTGCAGTTTATTTAGCCTCAGAGTGTAAATGTGTAGTTTCTCTGGTATTGTTGAATACACACTTGTACTGTACGCCTCAGAAAGGTCATTATATTTTGAAATAATAAATAGACTCTTTGCTTTTGATTCTTAGACACCAATGGGCAGTTCTACATACATACACATCGGCACACCTCACTGCGGCCAAAACGCACTAAAAATTTACAGCCTTAACATTCCTGCAGGGTCAAGCAATTTATCAAATGCTGCACATTCTGGTTTCAATTACACAGCCGATTGTGGAGAGCGGGTTATTTTAGCAGGTTCATTTGGCCCAGTAGGGGAGGTCCAAGTCTTTTTGCTCAATGCTCCATCTCCTTGAACGGCGAATGACTGGGCATTACTGCGCAGACAGATGTGTGGGCTTTGAACAGTGCAGATGGCCAAAAAAGGGGGATGCGTTAAGGAGACCATCTCGATTTCTCTCCATCTTGTTCTTGGGGAAAATGCCTCTTTCTACTTTATTATTGTCTTAAACGAGTCGGCCATTTTTCTTCCAGCCTTAGTCATTAGCGTTTCCTTTACCATTGTAGTGATAATTGACTGAAAAAAAGTGTCAAATATTTGTTACTGGCATGAAATTTCAAATTAAATCACCAATTTTGTAGTATATTGTTATTATTTTTTATTTACATCTGTGAAAGAGCAAACCGATGAGCTCAATTCATCTTTTTTTGTATACCCAGTCAGCTTGCTCCAGCTCCATTCGATCTGTCTTCTTCCATCCCCTGCACCTTCTCAACATTCTCAATCTGGTCGGCCATTTTTCCTCCAAGCCCAATCTTTTCCCTTTTCTTTCTCCGTGGTAGAGTGGTGATAAATCCCAGTTTTATTGCTGTAGAATTCCTCTCTCTCCGCAGGGTTGACAGCTCCCCACGTCCTAAGACACTAGACCAGGACCAAACCCGATCCTCGCTGGCTCCATCTGGCCATGATTACCGCGAGAGTGGAACAGGCATCACACCATTAGACCCCAGAGGAGAGGACGCCAATGATGCACTGCATGTTGGTATGGAGGAGGAGGAAGAGGAGGAGGAAGACAAGAAAATGGAGGTTCTTCACTGGAAACTGTCCCTATATGCCAAGTTATACTGACGGCCAGACAGGCCTTCAAAAATATTAAAGAACTGTTATATTATGATTTAACCAAAAATAGACTGGTGTCACTTTAAGGATGAGAACCTGATGCAAGAAATGTTCACCTTCCAAAGTGATAAAAGTGGAGTTATAGAGTTCTTACTAAAGCAATAAAGCAAAGGATCTTAAGGAGAATTTTTATTGGCGCTTCAGACAAGAAAAATGTGTCCTTTGGCTGAAAGATGGAGACACAAGAGTTACATTTTTATCATTTTTGGTATAAGGCTAGAGACAGGTGGCTAGTACAGCTTTTAAATGCTTTACCCAAAATGCCCTTATTTCACAGTTTACTAATTGTTCACTTTTGAGCGGTGCATCGGTACAACATTTGCATATATGATTATCATGATTCTTTCAATTTCTCCGCCATTTTCTTTATATGCATTTTATTATTCAATTATTTATCTGTTTAAATTATTTAAATAAAAAATCTGTTTCTACAGTTCTGCACCACAAACACCATTGAGAGGTGATAATGGTCATCATGTGAGTCCAAGTGCCTAAACCGATGGAGTTTTTGAAGTGTGTCCTGGCAGCGTGGCTCACAGCAGCAGGTGCCAGAGAAGTGAGTAATAAACACAACTGCTTTGGACAAGCTGGCCTCTCACATCAAATCATGAGTTTTGGCCACATCCACCTCAGCTCTTCACACGAGCGGGGCTGGGCAGTGCCAAAGACTCATCTAATTAATATCATACATTCTCACTCACCGACAAGTGAGAATGAGAGGCCAGTGTCTCTTTTAGTAGAACAATCATTACCATATTATGCTTTGGTGATATGTTACTTCTGCTCTCCTTTTGGGGTCACCACAGCAAATCACCTGCCTCCAACTGCAGTTTTTTGTATATTTATTAAAGATGTTTTTAAAAATGCTTCAAATTGACTATCTGACCCTGTTTGTGGGATAGCGCCGTGACTAGTAGTTGAGTTTTTGAGTGGTGCAGTATCCCATACAAACTCTATTCATATTTGTCTCTGATGCATTTTTAAAAACATCCCTTTATTTGGGGAAACCTTATTTTCCAGATGCCATTCCTTGGACAACCGTCTGTATTCATCCAGGCTTGGGACTGACAGAAAGAGTATATTGGCTTATGAGTTACTATTGAAAGCGGTCACAAGTTTGATCGCTTTTTAAACACATTTTCTGATATGATTTTTAAAAATGATTTTCATGTTAGTAAACCATCCTGTTCATATTATTTTCAGTCCACCTAATAAATATCATTTTACAAGCCCAGTGAATGCACACATAAACACGATCATCTAACCTGACGTAAACCATTGAACTGACATTTCTTTGCCACAACTGAAACACATTGAAAAAGTGATTGCAAACAGCCTTAATTAAAGGTGTCCCCATTTTCCCGTGTTTAAACTCTTTTTATATTTCTCCTGCGAAGAAAGCCCACTCTGCTGACTAAGCTCCACTACGCTTTACATTAGATAATGAATCACCAGCTTTCCCCAATCTCTCTCCAACCCACACCTCTTCAGCAACCAAAAAAATAATCAGGATAATTTCTATTCATTATTACAGCTCCATTTATCTGCAGGACGCGGCGTGGGGAGGACGTGGGTATAACTCTGAGGAATAACAATACCATTAAAAAGCTGGAGCTGCAACTATCAATCACTGTTGCCCGTTAATGTCCCTCCAGCCTATTCAGATGGCCGCTCTCTTTGCCTAATGTCCACCCATCTGTGTATGTGTGTGAGTGTGTGTGTGTGTGTGTTCGTAACAATCAAAGCCCCTTAATCAACAGTTGCTGCATCTGGCCAAGATAATGGATAGCATTGTTTATAACCTGAGCTCCGAATCAGGTGATAATTGTCCGTGGGCCTAATGCTATCATTTGAATAAGAAATGAGATTCAGATGCTTTATTTTAATATCTAGCCGGGTCTTTGTGTTAATATAGATTTCTTGATGAAGTTATGGCGATGGTGGTGATAATGGTGGTGATGGTGGCTCAGTTGGTCAGCCAGAGAGGGGAGAGAAATTAGATTATGTGGCACCTGTTTTTGATTTATGGCCTGTGAAAGATAGAGCAGGCTGTGCAACGGCAAGACAGTGACGCTTGGGTTGGTGTGGTAAGACTGCAGTGTGTTCAAATAGGATAATCTTTGTTTTAGAAATCACATAAAAAATGTAATAGTGTGTATGTATAATGAACACATCACCTAACACACATGGCAAACCCAACAATATACAATATACAAAACACAATAGTAAATCAATATAAAGTCAAAACAATCATTTTAGATTCTTAAATAATAATATAGATCTAGTTGAAACAAACATATATTTAATTTTTATTTAATATATTATTGCATTAAAATTATTTTGCATACTTTATATTATTTCTGGGAGGCCATTATATTTGTGTATTATAAAAAATCCTTACATGTTGGAAAACCAGACAAGCAGGTGTTATTTTTAACAATACTTCCAGATCTGGTAAGATATGTATTTTGCATCAAACAATAGACACTTTCTCATTATATATATGTGGGCACATTTGTCAGTGAATAGAAAAAATATATTACTTGTCAATCATATTTTGGTTATAAAATGTCTGTAAAATGTGTAGACAGGTTGCTGGAACTATTTTGAGATTCTTTGGTGACTCGATCCCAGTGGAATATCAGAGGCAGTGTTACAACCTCCATGTCGCCTCCGTTACTGAAATACACATTCAACACTCAGTACCCAGGGACCAGAGCTGTCCAATTCTCTGACAGTTTCTTAGCATCTCAAATCCTTAAACTGTGAAACATCCCAGCTACATACATAAGGAAACCCCCGAGTCTCATCCCCAGCCCCCTCCCCTCTGGTCCACCCTGGCACAATCATTGATAAAGACAGGCCTTTCAAGGGATGACACTGATAGCTGCTTCCAAACCATTCAAAAAGTGATTTGCCTGCCATTTTAGTCACTGCTGCCCTCTTTATGATGCACACGTGTCCAGAAAGGTAACAAGATACATATAAAAGAGAGATTCAAGAGAGACCTCATGGGGCACAAATACCTATTTACATTTTTATCAGCTCATGCATACGGATCGTTAAAAAGGCCATTAAAACTGTATTCTTAAAACTCTATACAATGTAATGTGTTTTGTAGCTGCTGCACAATTACAAATGTGCACAATTTAAATTTATATATTGTGAAAATTGTATATTTTTTGATAATAAATAAATATTACTAAATATATAATATGTAGATTACTCACATTTGAAAAGGCCATGCCATGTAACAGAGGTCTAGTAACCAGGTAAGTAACTTCATTATACATTCTCTAAGAGTATTTGAATGCATCATATTCATATCTAACATCTACTGGAGAAATATTATAGTAAAGTACAGTATAAATACTCTTTTAGAACATTTTTTGGTTAGTCTGTCCAAAAAAAGAAGATTGGGAAATTGGTTTCTTGTGCCTTCATTTATGTTATTATCGTTTATTTTTAAGGATGTCACATTTTTATTTTTTGTCTGTCACAGATTTAAATCAGCCAGTATCTTATCTTATTATTAAATTTATTCCAACAATTACTTTTGTCTTTTAGTCCGACTTAATTAATTTCAGAATTACTATTAACTTTGATTAGCAATACTTTTACTTAAGAATAAGCATGGTCTACTTTCTGTTAGTAAATTGGTGAAGTGAAGATCTCAATAGTGTAGAGTACAATATTTTTTAAGTGCAAATAAAGACCACTTCTTGTACCCTATAGCCTCTCATCTTCATCTTCTTCTCTGGTCCAAATACGCACGGCCAGCTGGGGTCTCGCGCGCCTGATGCCGGACCCCGCTAGGTGCCATTGACAGCTGAATTATCCCACAGGCCGCGGAGGCTGATTATCAATGGAGAAGTCATCAGGGCGTCCTCCCCATCACCCACAAACTCCGGCACAATACCAGCTCCACCAGCGCCGCTCAACACCCAATCTGTCGCCCCTCATCCTCTGTCAGGCCTCGTCAAGGCTCTGCTCAGCGCCTCTTGACAGGTAATCTCAACAATAACAATTACAGCCATTACTGGTGTCATAAACAAGTGGCGACCCAAAGCAGGGAAGGAACAAAGGCTTTGTAATTGACCATGCAGGTAAGTGTGGTGCGGCTATAGGCCACACAACCGTCGAAGGCTGTGGACACAAGCGCTTGACTCATTGAATATATTTAATTTGGTCATTTATGTGGAAAAAAATGTGGTAAAGCATATTATTCACGGCACATGTGATAGGACGATTATATATTGTATTTAGTAATTCAACAATGTAGACTTAAATGTAATTGTTTGGTCTGATACTTTAAATTTTGTTATAGTGGTGATGAATAATAAATGCATTATTGGGGAACATTAGCAGTAAAATTGTAATGGAAAAAAGCGTAATTTATAAATATAAAAATATATACTTAATAAATCGAGATCTTCCATTTGACTTTACATTTCTTCTGTTATATATATATGTTTTTTATATGCGTTTTATATTGTATTTTTTGGGGTCAATGCAGGCTGTCGTGTCCGTGTCCTCGTCGCGATTTCAGCAGGGCCAGGCTGCTTCCTCTCCTCTTTTTTTTACCAAAGCAAACAAGGCACCGTGGCCTGGAGCGTTAAAATCATTTGCGAGTCCCTAATGAGGAGAGCTGAGCGGCAATTAACACATGTCAAAGTCGACATCATCAGGTGCCACTCTCATCCACTTTCTCGCCTTTCCTTCGTGTTTTCCTTCCTCTTCTGCGCTGATCCCATCCGAAATGCGAGGCTGGAAATAAACCGGTTTCCATTACCGCTGCTGTCGTGTTGCCGCGCGCTTAACGAGCTTTAGTTAACGCAAAGGAGATTGTCGAGGATCAAAACCATGTCTCGCCTATTTTCAGCCGCCGTCAGTGTGGCACAAGAACGATGCGTAAAAAGCCAAGGCGGTGCGCAGCGAAACAAGAGACCAGAGTGGAGGAGAGGAGTGTCAGAGCCGCGGTGAAAAAGCTCCATCAAATACGAGCACAGGAAAAAACACGGAAAAACCAGCACGAGTCATTAAAATAACGGACATTCATTCATTCATTAAAAAAAAAAGCCGTTTAGAAAATGCGTAAAAGTGACTGGCATTTAGAACAAACAAACAAACAAAAAAAGAACAACATAAAATACACACATTAAAAATATATTCGAGTAGTTATTAATAAATGGTAATCACACCAGTTAATAATTAAATATAATTATTATACTTTATAATATAAAGTATATTATTAGGCCAATACTATTTAGGGCCAGTCTTTGAGAAATAATTAGGCATCCTAATATATCCATAAAAGACAATTAGTATTAATGTCTAAAATACAACTTCAATTTTCACTTACTGCATTTATTGCACAAATTATTATTAATACCGTCTCTATGGGAACAGAGATCAGGTAGTTAAAAATGTTACATTTACAAAATGAAGTTAAAATACATTCATTCTTTATTGCACTGTTTAGTTCCATGAGCCAAATCTCTGCTGTGCACAAATTACATGTTTATTATTTTTACAGCCTTCACTTGTGTCAGAAAAATCCAGCCACTCTTAACCACAGACAGAGCCAGAAGATAAGTGAATTAAAATAAAGTCAGAATCTACCTAAGAACAGACTAACAACGGATGCTGCTATGTCTCCTGTGTCCTAGATGAAGGAAAGGAAGTAAGTGCAGGAGTAGGAGGAGTTGCTGTTCCTCTGACCTGTGTGGCTCTTCTGGCAGTGCAGCGCTCAGCGGGAGCCCGGCCAGCGCCCGCTCACCTCCCGGGCCTCCTCCAGCCCCTCTGTGCATATCATTTGCATACATTTCTCTCCCCCTGTTCTCATTAAAGCTCCATCTCACAAAAGTCAGGCCCCCTCACAGTCCCGCTGCTATAGCTCCTTGTCCTGTTACCTACGCTGTATCTTCACCCACTGGCATCCTGCACAAGCATGGACCTCAGAGAATGCCTGGATGAAAGAGTTTAGGAGCAAAACAAAAGAACAGAACAGAAGTGAGAGAGAGACAGGATAAATGAGTGCTCTGTGCCGATCCTCTCTCTCCCCTCTGTCTCCTCGGCCGTCCTTTTTTGTGTTGCTTCAAGCTGCCTCCATTTTGTTGTTAAGCACTGCCTCTCATGACAGATATACGCCAGGGTCAGGGGCCAAAGTTGAGTGCAGGGTCAGCTGTAACATAACATCCAAAGCAACTCAAAAAGTCACTGCAGTATTTTGAGTTCACTTTTTGAGGGAATCCTTGCTCCATGACAGGCCTTAGCTGTTTCAACCACAAACTATTATCCTCCATGTATATGCTAAAGACAAAGTCAATATTTTGTACAAATAAACAATGCCACTTATCAATGCAGTAGAGACACAAAATGGTTTTATTCCAGCATTGTATTGCATCAATTAAAGATGACAGTTAAAGATGATTTCTGCTACATATAACCAAGTAAAAGTATGTAGAGGTTTGGATTTTCATGTGTCACCAATTTGTAATCAAACTGTAATTGGTTTTTCGACATTTTTCTTTATATATCAACGGACACATTTTGGTTAGAGCAGCACAGATGTTCCTGACCATAAACAACAAAACAAAACAAAGTAAGATCAGTAATAAGGGAAGTTTGTGTGAATAATGAACATAGTAAATGACGTTTTCTTTTGGCTGCTTCTCATTGGTTGAAATTCCTCTTCAGTGGTTTGACCGTGTTGGTCAGTCTCAACGGTCCACTTGTGGTCACTGAGTCTGTGTTCGCTTAAAATCTCTGTGTCTATCCTTCGTCGTTACACCTCTCACTTTGATGTTTGATGAAATATTGAACAGCTTGGAATCACATGCCAAAAAAAGTGCATGTATATATATGACCATTGCTCTCACACACATTCAAATCCAAAATGAATGGATAGTTACTGTACAAACACACAGACATACCACATGACCCAAACTTTGCGACCGCTGAACACAATCCAAGAGCGAAGACAAACCGGAGGAAAAGGAAAGAATGATGAAGTCAAACATCAAACAATAAACAGTCCATTAAGTGAGTGGGACGGGCGGTGGAACAGCAGATATCGCACCCCGTGTTGGATGATGGGAGTTTATTTAAAGCATGGTGACCCCATGGCTGCCTCAGTTCAGGGATGAATAAAACTTTAATGGCTCATAAAAACACAGCGACCTCTCCTCCAGTCCAATAGCCACTGCGTTTATTTCTCTATTTGCCCAAAACACAGAAGGGGGGAAAGACATGTGCAAAGGGAAAAGTAATCTGAAATGTTATACTGGGTGAGAGATAATGGAAAAGCTGCTGGGGTAAAACAATAGAATGTGTAGGCAGCTGTGGTTGATAAAAGACGATTTCACTTGTGGTAAAAGATCACGATAGCATGGGGCTGAATGAGAGAAAGGCACTGTGTTTATAACTCTTGGGTTTCACAGGAGACATACATCACACAATTGTTGAATTCTTAAACTGTATATGAAGGTTATCATTATTGAATATATAACATTTATTTTATTTGTGTAGTTGATTGTGATCGACTGGTTGATGCATGTACTTAAATTATACTATGTATTTGCTTATTCATTTATTAGTCAAAGGTTAAAAGATAAAATATATATTCAATGTATTGCTATATCAAGTGTGATTCTGAGCTAATGTTAAAAGGATAAATATTCAATTTAGGCTAAAATATTGGGATCATGGCAATATTATGTATATTATATTCTGGTGAATGTTGGCATACCAGTACTCATTGTGGTGTTTGCAAATAGCTACCGAGCTTGATGCATTTTATTATGAGTAGAAGTCTACTATTATATTTTGAAACTTAAGTTTGTACCATGTATTCCCAGTGTGCTGGTTTTAGTTAGCTCTTCTGTTTGTTGGGTGCAGAGCGTGACCCCCTGGCCCTCAGTCCTCTCCCCAGAGTCGCCCCGTGGGTGTCATCCTTAGGTCAGGAGACTGTAAATATACACAGAGAGAGCCACACAGTCATAAATCATAGTGGAACAGCAGCATCTACATGGAACCCATAATGTGAGACAGACATGCTGTGAGCACATCATACTGAGTTAAACACAACATAGTACTTTACACTGCTATGGAATTGGTATAAAACTGTCAGTAAAATCAGTCAAATATTTTTGATTGAAGAAAAACAATCATTTGAAAATTTGTAACAAAACATAATAATAATAATAATAACATTAATAATAATAATAATAATAAAATTTAATACATGCATAAATATGGTAAGCACAAGAAACACTTTATTTTTTTTCTATTTGACCTTTATTTAACCAGGAAACTCCCACTTAATTTCAGAATCTCTTTTTCAGGGGAGTCCTGGGCTGGAGGGCCTGGATGAAACCTACACGGGGAGAACATGCAAACTCCACACAGAAGGACCCCGACTGCCCGATCAGGGAATCGAACCCGGCATCATTTGGTGAGATCGGAGAAATCAGCTCTACTGTACATTAATTCAATATTTCATAAATTGCCAAATAAGCAAAGAAAATGCCTAAGTGATGATCATCTTTATAGAGAAACTCATAAAGAAAAGGTGTCTGCCAAAGCTTGTCATTAATGCCAGGTGTCAGACTATATGAAAAAGCAGTTAAGTTTAAAGCTAGTTTAAATACAACTCTTTTACAATCCAGAAGGCTGTTCAGCATCGCTTAAGGGCAATGTACCCCCACAAAAAGATTCTTCATCTTTGTTTCACTTTATGTCTCAAGGGCTAAATGGCAGAGGCTGAGCAGGTTAAGGATGTGTTGTCACGCCAACTAACAAGACACACTTTGCACATCAGAATTTTTTATTTAGGCAACAAATGCTTTTACTGGCCTGAGAAAGTGCCAAAATATTTAATAGCTCAGTTAGGTTTGACCCTCTGGCGTTACTTAATTCCCAAGATAATCCTAATGACTGTCCCATTCAGAAGGGCTATTCTTTGGATTAAAGGTGTGAAAGTGGAAAACAGTATGGACACATTTTCTTTTCAACACTTTGGCAACAGTTGTGACAAAATATCCCAAAGACCGATCTAAACCTGACATCATCTGATATCAGGGCAGTTAACTTAAACTCTGTTACATTTACATCATGCATCTGTGATCTCCGAGGCGCTAAATGTTTTTCCAGGCATTAGCGCATCATCAAAGTGTCCAAAATCCTTGTTGAGTTTGATCACACAGATCTCCGGAGGGCCGGCAGACACAAAGTCTACAATTATCTCTCTGTTATGTCAAGTGCGCCTGAGCCAAAAATTGCTTGCTTTGGATTGTTCAGAGCTATCAGGTTCCCATGTGAAAACACCAGGCTATGACATCACTGCTTCACTTAGCATGCTAGCTACCTCACATATACACGCCAATGCATTTCATCACTAATCTGTGGTCTTAAAAATGTAAGGCCTGTATGGCTTTCTGGTGGATTCTTTTGTTAAAAGGCTTCTGGGAAATAAAGAATACTTGAAATGTGACATTGGACAAGCATCACTCAAAGAGCAGCAGAAAATATGTCTTTGTCTCTGTTAGAAAATAAAATCACTTTATTTTACCTAATTATGTCAAAAAGCATTTTGGATTATAGATACTACTTATACAATAACATAATAACAAAAGTTTGGTTATTGAATATCAACTTAAAATACATTTTCACAATGTCTCATATTTTGTGGCAGCTAACTAATGAACAATTTAATATTTTTTACATAAATCAAGAAAGATAATCATTCCACAAACTATATACAACCCTCTATGAGAAAGTATGAATGGATATCTAAGCATAGCTAGTATAACGGTAAAATATTTTACTGACATTATCTGAGGTATTAAAATACATGATTAATCCAGATGTTAGTATGAATCTGAGCAAATATTCAAGCATAAATATAAACCAATATTTATTCCCTACTACTGTATACGCACACATAACAATGATGATATAATACAGTTACACTTTGTTCTGTTTACGTTACAAATACAGTCATTGATTTGTATGGAGGTAACATAATAGAGCTCTGCTAAATGCAATGTTTGACTATGAGCAGCGGGCCATGCACACGCCATGCACACTCCCTTCCAGTGGCTTTGATAATAGGCTGGGGGGGTGGAGGTGGCCACTGAAGTGTGTCAATTCCTGGAGTATAGTCTTACTAGGCTCCGAGATGCACCAGCCCATTACATGTGACCTCTGACCCCGACAGACACCCTAAGGTGAAATCACGTGGGTCTGATCTCGCTCCACTGGAGGCTGTGTTGTCTTTTTGGTGTATATATGTAGATGTGTTTTCATTATGGGTGAGCCTTGTTTATGCCTTATTCGAGTACCACCCAATAAGAGCTGCAGGCCTGTCCTGTGGCTATGTGCACATGCAATGGGGGGGTGTCAAATATGAATTGTAATCACAGCCACCTCCCTCCAATTACCAGCTACACATTCTAACATGAGCCAGTTAAAATGGGGCCCAGGCTTGACACGGACATCTACAGAAAACCTCCTGACAGCTTTCATTTAATTATGAGCTCTTACAGAATCTGAATGCAAATCAATCTGGCATAAAATGCATAATCCTAAAAAGCACCTCATATTACAAAAATATGACATGTGAGATAGTAAGATGGTGACCATAAAAATACTATAGAAAATATTATTCTTTCAATTTGAATTCTTGAACTGATATTCACAAACCACAATTATCAGATTCCACATTCACCAGTTATATAATATTTGCAAAACCAAGAGAAGAAATATTTTTGTTTGTATTTCTAATGTCTAAATAATGTGACTGTGTGACCTCCCAGGTTCCTCATTAGCATCAGCACTGCGTCCACAACAGTCCAGTCACCCGTACAGCATTTGTGTGAGTCTGTCTGCATTAGCATGAGCCTCTCACTGCTCCTGCTCACTGTCCAACCACTCATGTCCACTCATGCATGGACAGGTTAAGTTAATGTATCTGATATTCTTTAGAAGAATATCATATATTTGTGGGATTTATTTCCACTATGATCAAACTTATAACATATTTTTTATCTTATTATAAATAAATACCCACATTGATCAATTATGCGTTCTTGATTAATTAACCAAAGTAACTAACAGTGTAATTACACCTATCAACACAATCATCATATCACTATTAGTGCATTTTATCAGAGGCATATGACAAAATAGGTGGTGACATTCAAATGTAAATAAAAGACGTGGTGTGGATAGGCACCCGCGTGCTGCTTTGTCTCACTGCAGTCAAACACTTTACCCACAGACAATGGACCACATAGGCAGGGGTGTATGTGTGAGCAATGCCAACTGAGCCCCTGGCGAGGAGGGGCTACGGTCAGAAGACAGGAAGGGAGGTCAAAGGTCAGGGGCACGAGAGGCTGTGCTGTACACTACTATTTTTGTATGTGTCACTCGGTACAAGATCCTATTAGCAGAGGTGGGTGGAACTGGGTAGTTACATTTACTCAGTTATATTTACTTGAGTAACTTTTAAAATAAATTGTACTCTATGGAGTAGCTTTACTGCACAAAACGTTTAACTTTTACTTGAGTAATTATTTTTTGCAGTAACTGTACTCTTGCTTGAGTAAAATCTTGGACATCTTGAAAGAGTAAGAGTACTTTTACCACCTCTGTGTGTCATGCAAGAACAGATTTATGTGAAAAATGTGATGATGTGAAAATTTTGTTCCTTGTGCCTTCATTTTTCAAAATATTATTTATGTTTTTAGTTTATCTTTTGAAAATATCAAAATCTGTTTTATGATCTTCTTTTTTTCCCTAAAAATTAAACAGTAATCCACAAAAATTAAACACTAGAACAGGTCTAAACCAGGACTAGGCAGTGGTCAAAGCAGGACCGGAATAAAAGAACCAAAAGAAATGAAGAGAGTCCGCATTCCATCAGTAGTAGTAGTAATTTAAAAAATGAGAAAATATTAAAAACACAAAAACACTGGATATTATAGTCTCAGAGGAGAATCAGAGAAGATTGAAACAAAAGCTTTTTAGTCTAGTTCATTCAAAGCATATTTAAGTGAGCAGGAGTTTTCGCACATGGTTTAAATGGTTGTGTTACGATATTATTGCAAAAGTCATTTAACCGTCCCTAAACATTTCTGAGCAATTCTGAAAATACCCAAGGACACATGAGGTAATGGTTTCAGGGAGCCAACGGAGCTCAAAATGACATTCATGATTAAAAACACTTCCAGATCCCCCACATACGAAAAGATATACATTTCATTCACATATAGATCCATGCAAATAAACACAACTGTGACACAACTATACACACAACATCCCCGGCATCACACGTCCAATCTGTCCTCCTCTGGCTCACAACACACACACACACACACACACACACTCTGGCTATTTCAAACACACATAAACAAGAATGACAAGTTGAGATTAATGAAGGTACCAACAGTGACAGAGCAATTCAGAAATGATGGCGACTGAACTCTACCAGTGTTCCTTAAAATGTTGGTAATTGATCATGACCAATAAGTAATTAGAAAAACTGACTGTGTCGTTTCTGCACATGTGTCAAAGGCAGATTCTCAGAGGACTGGGACAAGCCTGAGAATAAAGAGAAACATTGAGATTTTTGATAAGGTGTTAGGTTACTTGAAAAGACTTACATCACAATAATCCAATGCGAATGTATGTCGAAATATGCCGTATAAGATTATCTTCGAGTGTCACAGATCAGTCACAGGAATACGATCTTTTTCCACTAATTCCTGCTAGGGCTCACAGGTGTCTGGAGCCTAGTCGTAGGGTCGACATCGAGACACAGGCAGACAACCAATAACTCTCATATTCATTAAGTGTTACAACTTATATTTAAGAAAAAGTTGGAGATTAAAAAATAAGTAAAAACATAAATCACAAAAGAGGTAATATTAGTCTGTTAAATTGTCTGACTAGTTAATCAAATATATTATTCAGCTGTGCATTTGATCAAGACGTAAGTTAGGTTTATGTGACAGCTAATTTTCAATGGAGCAATGGAGAACGAGAGAGCTTTGCACATGGAATAACGGACCATGGCTCAATTTCTTTGTTGTAAATGATCACATATAATGCAGTAAATCAAGACAAATTATTTATTTTTTGTAACTTTTTATCTTTCCACTATTCTCATATTGTGCAGGCTTTTTACCCATACGAAATATTCTCCATCCATGTTACCTTTTCACCTCTGCTCAGATGTGAGTTCAGTTCCCGTGAGGTTTGACTGGGTTTTTCTAACCACTGAGAGCTGACAATGGCCTTGGCTCGGTGGCTCGACTTCACTACGATCGCTGGCAGCCCAAGGTCTGGCTCACTGGGAAGGAATGTGTGTGAGAAAGACAGGCTAAATAAATACTATAGGCCCTGTATAACAGCCAGAGGGCAGCTGGGAAAACCTCAGCGCTAGAAAGACAGTTTTGAAGGTATATCCCAAGTTCAAGAACAGCAAGAATAACCACGAGCGCAAATCAATGGAGTGACATCATACTACAGTCTACGGCCATTACAGTTACAATAGTGTTCATTATGGAAGTGGTTAAAGCTGTAGCCTGAATGTTGTCCTAATATAAAATATTTTTTGTTCATGTGAAGTCTAAAGTTAAACTCGACTAGCATTTTTAACAATGTTTTAACAATTCCTTATATTAGAAGGCCCACAGACTATTTCTAAATGGTGGGTTGAGATTCAAAAGTGGATTGCAGGAATGATGTTCAACTTATATGAAGTCTAAAATAGGTTTCATTACATTCAATTGTGAAACTGATTTTTACACATAGTTTCATAAAGGGTATATTTGCAATGCAAGAATAGATTGCATATGAAAAGGCAGGTGTTAATAAAAGCTATGATGGTGTTATCAGAGCTTACCATCATATATACATCTAAAACAATGAAGTAATGCAATCTGGCATTTGTTTATTGGCTCAAGGGCCTCTTTAAATTATACATCTGTGCTGACAGTTAACATTATCCTGCTGTCAATAACAATTCACTTTGTGCCAATTGTCTACAAGGTTTTCTGTTCTGTAGCAAAGGACACAGGGACAGGCTGTGATTCATATCAGATAAAGCCTCAGGTAAAACAAAATGCTAACATCCTGTGAACTCATGTCATTGACATGCACACATTAGAATAATAATAACATATCTTCATCACCGTCATATTGTCATAATTCAAGGTTATATTACTTCACCTTTTTAATCAAACTCTGAGTGCATGGAAGTCACAGGAATGTGTCAGCACAAAAGTGTAAAACAACCATAAAAACCAAGCTAGTCAATAAGTAACTATGTTATAGCAAGACAGGGCAAGCTTATCTGTATAGCACACTTCATTCAAAGTGCTTTACAGAAATGAGAGACAAATTAATAATATAATAAAAGACAAACTATTAAAAAATATTAAGAAACTGTTTAAAATAAGAGAAGAGTGCAGATATAAGACACACGGTTGTCATAAGCACCGCTAAAAAGAACTGATTTCAACCTGGACTGGAGGCCAACCTAACATCTACAGGGAGACTATTCTAGATTTTAGCTCCATAAAACTGAAACGGCGCTTCACTGTGTTTAGTCCTGACTTTAGGTTACCAGCAGAAGGCCTGTGTCTGATGTTCTCAGGGTCCGAGATGGTTCATATGGGACCAACATGTCAGAGATGCACTTTGGTGCTAAGCCATGGAGAGACTTCTACACAAGCAGAGCTGTTTTAAAGTCTATTCTCTGAGCGACAGGAAGCCAGTGTAGTAGTGCAGTGTTCTGGATGTACTGCAGCTCTTTTAGTGAGTCTGGTGATCCCAGTTGTTGTGCATTTTAAACAAATACATGCCTTAATGTCAGATCTATGTCATGGCAGTGTATTGTATATGAAACAAAAGTCTTATGAGCAGCAGATAGATCAGCCTCTCACTACATTATACCAACGCTTAAACCTGCAGTGATATTAGCAATATGTAATTCTCAGCTGCAAAATGCACATCACTGGCAGTAGCTAAAAACCCTCCCCATTTTACCAAGTTGTCTAAGGGCCTGCTGTTAGTGTAAGCCCTAATGACATCTCCGGGGCTGAATGCATGTATGTGTGTGGAGAGAAGGTGTTTAACTATCACTTGCAGAGTTGATACTAACCTCTGCAGACACCTCTACAGAGCAGGGAGTGTGACCTCACCCCTGACATAGGATTTGGCACCTGTCACATATTTGATCACACACACTGATCACAAATGCTTACTTCAAATGCACAAACAGACACAAAAAAAATCACTGTCTGCCACCTCCAGGTCGCCTGTTGGCAGCCGGCTCATAAGCTCAGTGGGTGGGAGCAGAAAAAAAGATATGCTGGCTTTGCTTTATAATGGCTTGCAACAACAGAAAAAGAAGGTCTTGTCTTAGTAAATAATTAGCTCCCCTAGCACAAACAAGCAAAGAGAAAATCATGTAGAGGGTAGATATGGAGACCACTATTCAGTAGGGAACCATATACAAATAAATTGGTAATGGTATCCACATGGTAACGCAGTAATGGTATTTGAATAGCTTCTCTGATAGATGAATATGTTATTCTGACTAAGACAGACTTTATTTTTGTCATATTATTCTGTTTCTAACAGCGTTTCCCTTCAACTCTGCCAACACAAACCGCCTGCCGTACACACCTATGGAAAATCAAAAAGACTGGCAGGTGAAAAGTGAAGAAGATAGATGAGCCAAAACCTATTGAGTCTCTGAAACTGTTGCACGGATCCAAAATAAGCACTTGACCAAAGCTAACATCATCAGACCACTATTTATGGTGCAGATAAAATATTTATACAGTGAGTCATCAAGTCTAGTCTTGGAAAACAGCTGCAGGGCTATTGGTCGAAGCTGAAATATGTGCATTTTCATGAGCTACTGCAGATACCAATAATGGGTTATTATGTGTAAATAACTATAACATAATAAAAGAAAATACCTTTATGCTGTTTTTATGTTTAAAAATCTAAAGGGATAATGTGCTAAGAAAAATCAAAAAGGAGGGAGATTATGGGTTCAGTCCTCTGGAGTGGAGTCTGCATGTCCTCTCATTGTTACTGTGGGTTCTCTATGGATTCTAACACTATTCAAAGACATGCTTCATATACTGAATGAATATGAAAGTGAACAATTGTCAGTATATGTCTTTGTGTCAGCCCTGCGTTCTAGTTGCTGGGATAGACACCACAATTGGAATTGGAACAAGTGGGAAAACCCAATGCAAAAAACAAACAGTCAGTCTAGACAGAAGACAATACACATTTGAGGCTCACTAAAATTCATTGTAGCAACAAAAAAGAGGAAAACACATGAACCAGACAAAACACTGACACTAGGTAAACTTTGATCTATTCCGGTTTAGTTTCATGATTTTCAAAGAAACGCACCTAATTAGAGATAAATAAAACATGTGAGCTATCACTGTAGGACCGGTGTTTGGTGTCACACATGGAATCCGAGGCAAGATTGAAGTTAATAATGGATTATGTTTAAAAGTGCACTGATTCAAGCAGTGTAGTCATAAAACTCACACATACAAGTTAAATCTCCATGTAAATGTGTTGACTCCATCTCCGGAGGATACATCTTGCATTTTGTTTTCTAGGACACTGATTCTTAGACAGACAGCTCTGTTAATTATGCAGTACACTTTCAAAATGCCCTACAAATAAGACAAAATACCAGCAAGATCTAGAGGGCTTCTATGGAAATCACACAGGAATCAGGTCATGTTATACTGCTAGAGACAAGGGGGGAAAAGACTAGTTTAAATGCAACTATTAAGATAAGCTCTCCCTCTTCACAGTTCCCTGACTCACAGCGAATCCCCCTTGAGATGAAATTATAATGTGATATTAAGAGAACTGGGACAATGGCAACCTATTATCATGAAGAAGACAGTAGTCTTTATGCAAACATGATGAGTGCAGAAGAAGAATATACTCTAATCGGTGGAACAGTTGAACAGAGAAAAGCTTGACTGAGTAGCTCTGATTTCTTTGTGATTTTTATATTTGACATGTGAGAGATATTTCCTGACTTTGTTGTGTCACTTTGTAAAGTTGTTATTGGATTAAAAAATATAAAAAATGTAAGATTTCTTGCAGTCAGCACTACAAACATTTATATTATTCATCTAAATGCACTATTATTGAAGTAGAGTACAGAATCATTGTTGTGCATGGATACTGAGAGAAAGTCTTAGACGAGCTTTGGGCATAGTCCAAGTATAATGTACATGTAAACACAGCAGTATAGTTCTTTAAAGGTGATTTTGGTGTAGGATTGCAGTGTTTTATTTGTAGATACGGAAACAAGAAACGCACTTTGGTAACCTCTCATCACCTTAGGAGTGAAAAGTTTATCACCTTGGAAACACATTTCTAAACAACACATCTCATCTGCCCCCACTATCACTCAGCTGTGCCAAGAGGAGAAGAAAAACATCCAGGTAGATCAAAACAAGCATAGGCGTTTGTCAATGTAATTTACTACATAGCTGCTCTTGCTCTTGTCAAGATCTATGTGCAACTTTAATCTAATTTACCAAACATCTGTTGTTATTGTGTGGCTTACAAGACAGGTGCAGGACTATTCTATCACACATGTCAATTATTTGTAACATTTAACAATAGTGGAGTGTTTGAAGATTTCCCCTGACAAGAGTTAAGTAAGTCTGATAATGAGCTCCTGTAAGTTTAGTACATTTACTGAAGCAGCAGTTGGAAAAAGTTGTCTCCTGATATGTCAGTTTTTAATAAATCTAATCTAATACATACTATTGTTGACCAGATCTGTAACTTTACACAAATGAAACACTAATATATTTGTAATCATATGAAATAGCATGTTTCAAAGGAAAGACTTTATGCCCTTAAAACAGTATGGTTTGTATCTCTCTCAAGCTTCTTGTCTGGTTAAAAAGACTGTATAAGTTGAATTTTGTCATGTAATCAGAAAAGAGTGTGTATGTTGTAGTTGTTGTAGTAAAGTAACAAAATGAACAATGGATTTTAGTTGTTTTTTAGCTCACATTAGCATTTAGCTCAGGGCTGTTTACACAAAAATTACATAGTACAGTGTAATGTGCAAGGTTTGATATAATACACCGCATAGTCCGCATATTATACAGAGCCTACGTGTGAACACGATAACTCAAAAACGAATTGCCGAATCAGTTTCAAATTTTACACACAGATACAGATCATGACTGGATTGATTTTGGTACTTCTACGATGAATTTTAATTAAGTAATTAATTAATAAATGACCTAAAGCTGTGAACGCTCTATAGACTGAAAGAAGAATGTAGTTTTAGGGAAATTAACACATTTTCTTCACAAACATCCAGACAAATCAAAAAGTAAAATAGACCCTTCCCATGTTTGTCATGGTTTGGGGGCGGGGCCTTTTCATTGCTCGTTAAAAATATAAAAACCCTCAGAAATCACACAATGTCTGATTACGGTGCCTGTTGGTGACATAGCATTTGGAGCAGACGTATTGGGCAGTTTCGGCGATATACACCTTGCTATCGTGACAGAGGACAAGAACAAGAAGTACTCAGAAGTTAAGAGCTGATCTACCACTAAAATAATTTACAATAGATGATTTTAAGGTCCAGATAGTACACAGCAGATGGATTTTGGCTGAGCAGTGGGGGAGTCAAGACCAGGTGGTGTGAGCCAGCCTAACCAGCCTCT
Organism: Philypnodon macrostomus; assembly: GCA_036025475.1. NCBI lineage: Eukaryota > Metazoa > Chordata > Actinopteri > Gobiiformes > Eleotridae > Philypnodon > Philypnodon macrostomus. Next base: position 29,364 of record JAVQKC010065397.1, read on the forward strand.
AGAACAAGATGAAATGTCCACCCAGAAACCGAGATAGCACTGAGGCATCACCTTCTCCTCTGGTCATCAGCAATCTGTGTCCTGGAAGCTCTGAGTGGAATCAATGACCATCTCCAAGTACAATAGTGACAGCCAGATGTCAGCCTGCTGTACTGCAAGCCCTGCTCCCACTACTTAATTTATTATGTTTAGATTAAATCCGGTGAAATTCAATATTTTAATTGAATGTTTAGAGGTTGAGTGTTCAGTGATAAATTTCCATTGGCACCCTGCACTCCACTATCACGTTGCTTGGCCTAATTACATTTGCATAAATGATGTTGGCCATTATGATCATGAGTTGGAGAGGCTCTGCAGGGGTGTTCGAAGGAGTTGGGTTAGGCTGCAGGAGGAGGTTAGACTTACGCTTGCATCAATGATCTGTTTTGTTGATGACCCATTGAATAGCTAAAGACGCATGCATTGGGTGGGAGTGAGAGAAGGTGAGACATATTTAAGCTAAACTACCTGATGTTTTGAAGGGTTTTTTTGTTTGTTTACCTCATTTGCAGCTATTTTTGAATTTTTTGGTTTACCAACTTTCGGCCCGCTGCTCATTATCCTGTTTGTGAACGTGTACAAGGCAGTGTGTGCTTAATGTGGGAGACATTAGGAGGGGTTTGGGAAGAATGTCTGAGGCTGAGGGGAGGAGGGAACTACAAGATTCAAACTTAGATATTTTCACAAAATTAGGTAGTGCAGCTTTAGCATTGTGAAACAGCCAGACTGACAAAACAACCAGGCAAGATCTAGAAAAGGAAAACAATAACAGTGTGACCTATAGTCTGTGATCAATGAAAAATACATTAATCTGATTTTATAATGTCACATAGACCTATTGCAGAGACAGTACAGTTTATTATGTGTTGACCTTTACCTGTTACACATTTGTCATTGTTAGACACAGAAGATGTGGAAGTCCAATAAATACTGATACTAATGGTGATATCAGTGGCATGGAGACAAGGAATTTAGGGAGGAGTCTTCAAGGTTAGTATTCAAATTTCACATCATTATTGATTAAAAATAAAAACACAAACATATCCCAATTGTTTTATTTAACCAACATGGAAATGATGGCCTGCACATTATAAAAAGGTATCTAAAGATTGCAGGTTGCATTTGGGTCTGTGTAGTTCGTAGTGGGGCCTGTCAGGGTCAATACTAACGAGTGTGAGTAAAGTGATCCGTGGTAATTCTAACCACTCGCGCTCATGTGTACACAGTCTTTAACTGACTCAAGTGGGTGTCAGTCACTGATCAAAGCACAGTTAAAGAACAATGTGTTCTCGGGAGAGGAACATGAACAATATCCCCATATGTATAAATCACTAAAGTGTCTTGTAAATCTGCTAAACTTACTCTTACTTATTCTTTTTTAATTTGTTTACTTGGTTTTGTTTGGATTATTATTATTATTATTATTATTATTATTATTATTATTATTATTATTATTATTATTATTATGACTACTGATACATAATCACCACTGGATCATTCTTACATATGATGACACCCAGCAGTATATTTAGATATTTTTGTTTTAAAACACTAACACACAAACTGTAAGAGAGTTATTAATACACATGCTGGAAAAGTCCTTAATGTGACTAAAGCAGCAGAGTCCATGTCTTGTGGGGCTTGATTTTTTGGGGATGACATCAGCACTAGAGCTTTTGTTTGTATAACGTCCAGTGGCTGTTGATTAAGAGGCTGCTCAGATTTTCACCCAGAGGACTTCTCAAGAGGAGTAGCCTGGCTTTGGCTTCAGTGACCAGATCCTATTAACAACTGCCTTGTAAGAGCTTTTCTCCTGCGGAAATAACGGCTATAATGTCTGTCCTTTTTCACTTCTATGGAATGGTCTTCCTCGTCCTCCCCCATAAGTTTCCTCCTCCCTCCACCTCTCCTCGCTCACATGCTGAGAAAAGTAAGTGAGAAAAATTATGAAATCATATTTCAGCTAGTTGGGACTGGTCAGAAGAGACAGTGGCTCTTAAAACAACACTAGGTACATCGTCAAAAAGCAATTTTGGTGCTTAGGTTACAGTCACTGTCGGGCCGTTACGCAGCGCCCCGTGGTGTAGAGCTGCTGGTTAAAATATGAGTGGGACTGAGAGGACCTCCTTATAGTGATTGAGGAGGATTCCCCACTGTTTGAGGCAGGGCACAGACTGGACAGGATAAATGTGTCTGCTGATTTCCCTGTGAAAATAATGCTGGAGTTTCAATATTCTGCACTGGGGATTAAAACTGCTAAGTCAATGGATCAAAGTAGATCCCTGTGAGAGAAAAATGTGATCGCAAATTCAAGTCAACTATGATTTGATTGACTCTAAACACACTTCCAGATGGAGGGCCTCTCCTGGATTCTAAGGGAAGCCAGGCATGTTCCTTTTACCCAACAAGAGGCCTGAAACTGATAGCATAATTTGTCCGCTTAGGGAAGTTCCTGTCGCCAGTGAACCTTTGTTGAAATTAAAGCCCACAGAGGGTGGAGATGCCCAGGGGAGCACAGTGTTGTCTGAAAAGTCAGGGGTTGGGTTACTAGAAAATCCCATCCCTTGAGCATGACCCCTTTGGTGACCCGCTCCCACCCAGGGGACAGTCCACAGGTAAGAGATGAACACACACTAAAGGCAGTCACACAGTCAGTGGTGCCATTGTGAAATGAGCCCATCCAAAAGAGTGTCACCAGGTCAAGTGTGCTACAAAAGACTTCTATTCTTACATTTGTACTTGCAACACCCCTTTAATATTTATAGAACCTCACAACAACACTGATTCATGAACAGTGCAGTTGATTCGATTGGATTAAGTTTCAATATTCTGCTGCTGACTTCAAAGAGGGCTCTGGTGACATGGAGTTACAGCAAGAGACTGTCAGTGGCTAACTTCAAACACTGCCATATAATGCCACACTGTCATAACTGGCTACCTGGGCGTCTTATTAGGCTGTGAAGATGATATGCCCCCACTGACCTGAAAACGGACTTTTATAACAAGCATTAGTTTCTGTTCTAGACAAAGGACAGGGAACATACATTCTTGTATATCAGTCTGGGTAATAGATGTGTCTTATGTTAATGTCCAAAACTATTTTCTAAAATAATGATGCACAACTGCCACCTTAAATCATTGCATCTGCAGGATATCTCGTCTCAAGCAGAAAGCTAATTAGAGCCACTCAGTCCCCATGTGCATGTTTCTCACAACTCTTACTTCCATATTTGTTACCACACTCTCAGTGTTTCCTTCCGCCTCAGCACAATTTTAGCCTGTCATGACATATTAAAAGTGGTTTACGTGTGCATGTCCAATGCAATGAATATGGATGTGACCTCTTTCTTTGGCGCCTGGTCGGCCGCCTGCCCTCTCGCCGGGCACCCCCCTCAGGCACGAGACACCACTTCTGAATGAGCACAGCGTGTGGAGGAGACAGACACACAAACACACACACAGAAAGACTGTGCTCATAATATCACAGACCTAGGCCCACATGCACGCTTTCACATAAATACATGCATAGACACACATAGACAAATGCTAGACTCTCTCATTTTCTATAATAGATTTGCTCCGCTCCGTTCCTCACTGACCTTTCACAGTGTGTTTTACATAAAAATAAAGAAAGAGAAAGAATGGGGAGAGGACACTTGAAGATGGAGATGCACAAGAATGTTGATTTATTATTCATTTTGTGCATCTCTGGTCGCAGGTCTAGGTCTAACTTAATGTCACATTTCAGTACTTCCACAAATCCACAAGGCATTGGTTCATACAAACTACAAGAATTATGAATAGAACTTTAAATCAATGCGTGTCTGATTAATACAAATACTTCACGAGGGTGAATATGGCGTAATGTTCAGTCTGAAATCATTTTGTCTGTTTTAATCATGGCTAATGTTTTTTTTGTCTTCTCACTTGTCCCCTGTTGTGTGGCTTTTTCTATTTATCAACATGTAATTTGCCTGAAATGCTCTTTGAACTGCACAAACAAGGCTTACTAAATGAATATAATTAAGACTTAACCAAACACAGACAAGACAACATATTCTTAACTTTTAAATCACTTTGACTTAGATGAACTTGAACCAAATGACAGAACCTGACACTTGCTCATGCATTTAAAAAAGCCCTGAATCGGTCACTTTAATTGGTGTTCAGTTATCTTGTTAAGACTAATTAAACAGTAGCGAAGGTGATGCTGGCTTTGGCAATTAGCTCGCAGGAGACAAGCAGGCTAATCAGCTCAGGTTTCTCAGTGGCACGTAACATGTGGCACCTAGTGGCACTCCCACAACAACAGAGCTTAAGCTGGGGGAGGGGAGCAGGAGTACATGGATAACCCTTGTGAACAGAGTGGTATATTACTTCTTTGTCATCTGCATTGTAGATGAGGTAACCATCTCTGTTCTTTATCACACATACAGGCAGAGCTGTTAACATGTAAGAACACTGCAAACTTTAATCTTGTATATTTATTTATTTTAGCCTGGAAGGCGCAGAGGCAGACCAGTTGGCACTATAGACTCTCAACAAGAGTCATCATCATCATCATCATCAAAAGTCATGCATTTGCCCTATTATAAATGAATGTGAGAGAAAATGGTTGTCTGTCTATGTCTCTGTGTTAGCCCTGTGACTTAAAGGCTGCCCATTGTAGCTGAGATGGGCCCCAGTCAACTCCAGTCAACATTATAGCCTAAGATGAATGAACACAATATTCAGCCAGAATAAGAAGCATTGGATAATGTATAACGTTGGTACTACACTCCTCATTATAACAAACTGATGCATCTTTATGTGTTTTTGTACTGAGTTAACTTAAGAAATTCCCTTTTTGAATTTGTTAACATTTGCTTTTTAGCTATCAATTAATCTTTTATCAGTGGTACTTTCCCAGACAAAATCGGCCCACTTTTTTTTCTTTTTTTTTTTTTTTTACCAAACCCAAATTTGCCAAAAGCTGAATGAGTAGGATGTGAATCGGGGTGGGAGGAGGAGGAGGGGAAATTACACATTGTAGCTATTGATGTCCTTGAACTCTGGTCTTTCCCAAGCTCCACGAACAATGTGTCCTCTGTGAAGGTTCGTGACACAGCCAGGACAGACGGAGGGCGCAGCAAGAGCCGTGGCACCACTAGACCAACACAGTGGCATGGGGCGAGTGTCTGCCTCTATAGTCTGGACTTGAGTCATAAGTCAAGCACGTCTGTCTGCTCTGTGGATGTGTGTTTTATGGAGACCAGTGGTGATGGGGGACGTCCAACATGTGAGGATGCTTTGGAACCGGATGTGTTTCAAGTATCTCTTTAGAATTATTTTTAGGTTGGAGATAAGAAAGTGCATGGCAACATATTTATTTGACCCCATTATGTTTTGAGTCTGTGGTTAGCTTTGGGTATTCCATAAAACATGCATGCATAGATGGGATTATCAATGTAAATTAGGGTCTGAATGAATGTGAGAGTATGTATATGTGTCAAATTGTCAGCAATGCAAATAAATAAATAATAATCATTGGCCATGGTGTTACCCCACCTCAAGCCCATAGTTGCTAGGAAAGTAAGCAAGTTGAATAAATTCATATGTGCCTGCTTTAGTAAACACATTTTTCACACACTGTCTAAGGTTAGTTTCCCTTGCCTGGCACAGTTTGTGAGTTACAAAAACTGTGGGTAATGCTCAAACCCCAAATTCCTTTAGCTATGATTTGTTTTTCTTCCCATTGATCACCAAGCAGCTGCTGAATGATTTTTAGCTAAGCCAATGTAGCCGCAATGTTTTCTTTGCATTTCAGACACGCAGACAAACAGAGTGAGAAAATACTATAGTATAGGGTGAGAAAAACTTACTTACCCACTGGCCACTTTATTACGTAGATTTTGTACAGTGGGTTCAGCATACACTCCAGTTAAGTACTGTGTGAGCAATATATATATATATACACACAAATAAGAATCAAGACAACTATCATATGTATAATATTAACTTGCCAATGGTTTCCTCCTTGCATAGACTTTCAAGGGTATTTTGTTTTCATCTTGTATGATTTGGGCCAAAAATAACCTACAACTGTCTGACTTCACCATATAAGGCAAAAATCCAGCAAAATAAGCAGCATGCTCGATTGGTATAGTGTTCTTAAGGTGATGTGCTATGGTGCTTTTATGCCAGAATTTCAACCCAGAACATTACAATTTTCCACATGGCTATGGGAGACTGGGCACAATACACACAAGATCCTGAATTGATCATCAATATTAGAAAAATAGATTTTTGTTAATAGGAAATAGAGATTTCTGTAGCTTTCTGAGAAGACAGATTGACCAATGTTCTGATGCATTCAAAGAGAATGAATTCATTTTAAGAAAATATCCAGTGAGAGCCAGTTCTAGTGGCAAGAATTCTCTGCTCATGCCAGAGATTAGAGGGAAATGGGCAGACTGGCTTGAGATGATGTGACGTAACCCAAATCATTCTTGTCACCACCATAGTTGGAAAACAATCCCAGCTGAATGCATAAAATGTCAAACCTCAAAGCTAATGCTGCATGACCACACCATGGACACTCATTACATACATGGTCTACCTAATAAAGTGGCCAGTGAATTATAGATGCATTTGCTAACTCCTTCTTCATGTCAAAAAGATATAAGATATGATATAAAGATAAAATCATTGTTACCAGACTGTGGTATCAAACTCAAGTCAAAACATAAATTCTGGTGAGGAAATCTTCAGTTATAAGAACTCATAAATTTCCTTGGTTGTACATTGTGTCATTCCTTCCTGCTATTCATTCTGCATTCCCCTGGCACCAGAGCCGCCATCCGCCTTCCTCCACCCCTCCATCCCTCCACCTCTCCATCCCTCCAACCCCTCTTTAATAAACGAGCGCTGGTGGTAATTGCCCAGTACGAGACACTGTCATCACTCATTCAGATGTCCAATATCGACGCACACATACATATACACTTCCACACCACAGGATGGAGGCTTAGGCAGAACATGCAGATCCATATCATTGATCTCACCGCTGCCCTCCCCTCTCCCGCCCATGCACCATTTTTCATATTCAATGAGTGACTTGTTAGTTTGGCTGCTCGATACAGATATGTCTCAATTATGGTAAGGTGCCATATTGATATGTATGTAGAAGAGCTGCATGGAAGGAAGATTTAAAATATAAATGGACAGAAAGTAGTTTTAAAAAAGAATTTGGTGGAAATTTGTAAAAAAGAGGTAATGTAATTTTTTTGCTTCAAGAGTCAATCAGAAAGATGATTGGACAGTGAAAAACCTGACTCACCAGATGTTCTGTTACAGTGAACCACTTAGAAGCACACATCATGCTTGCAAAGGGAGGTACAGTACTTAACATTTAAACATGGTTATTGGTTGGGTGACTACTGGACAGCTGCCTATTTTAATATTTTGTATCTATGTAAGAGCTCTTTGTCAAACCAAATACATTAAAAGCACAAAAAAAGGCCAGTGTCTTAGTAAAATATGTGAATCTTTTACAGGAGATAATAAAGAGAGCAAAAGCATGTATATACACATATTGTGTAGTGGATAACAGTGCAGGGATGTACTAGCTCATAAATCTCTGAGCTGGAGCTGTAAAAGAGCAGGATAAAAGACACCATTGGGTTATTTTGACTCGACTTCTGTGCAGAGTTATTTTTGCCTGTGGACAGACATTTTTTTGGCAGGCGCGGGGAATTCACTGTCAGCTGAGTGTTAATATTATCTGTCCAGAACAAAAGAGCTGTAGTCTAGAAGAGAAAGACGGTGTGGCTGGACGCTGTGCAGACACCTGTATGATATCATCTACACTGTTTATGTCTACACTAATAGGCTGCACCATCAATTTTGTCTTATGTCTTTCATTTAGACTGAACAGGCAGGAACTGAGCTTCACTTGCACTCCTGGTTGGTTTATATGCTCGGCTTCATACAATCAAACTCTATAACATAAACATTTCTGTACAGTTCTGTAATGATGAACTATAGTATGAGAACTGTTTGGTTGACAATTACTCACTCCTTAGGTATTATTTTAGGTTATATTTTAGGTCATATTTTATGGCATAAATACATAATAATGCTGTGTATCGGCAATCTCTTTTACTCAAGAAAGAGTATTGTTACTTAAAAATATTACTTGAGAAGAAGTAAAATGTTGCCATCCAAAAATGACTACTCCAGTGTTTGTCAAATTGACTTTTTAGTATAAAGTCAAATTCTTGTATAAACTAAATATTCCAAAAACATATGTAAAATAAACACATTCCTAGCTCTGTCTGGACATTTACCAAGGATGCGTTTTAGTACACACATTTATCTGAGGGAATAAATCATCAAGACGCATGCTGTGCCACTGTAAACTCTCCCTTGTCCTGGTTACCAAAAGTCAAGTGTGTTACTGTCCAACACACTGCACTGTACTGTAGCTATGTAAATAATATGAAACAATGACAGATGATGTTGATTGCTGCTAGTCAGTACTGGACCACTCTTTCACTCATCACACATCTTCACTTTAGCCACAATTCCCTGCACTTCCCTATATTTTTCCCAGTTGTCTTCCGCCTCTGTCCCTGTCTTTTTTATACAGGCTTCAGGAATGTGGGGTCTCCTTAGTGATTTATAAACATACACATAATAAATGGGCGGTGGTAGTTTAAGCAGTGATGAAGCATTCTCTCTCTCTTTCTCTCTCTCTCTCTCTCTCTCTCTCTCTCTCTTGTATCCGGGACACAGTGCTGGCCTGGATGTGTGATTTAAAGGGCTGACATTTATGGCTTGCAGGCCTATTATTCAGAGTGACTGTCTGTGTACAGATCAGCTTTTTACAACGGTGATGCAAAGGTGAGCCCAAAACCTACTACTATCTTTGCCTGAGTGGTCTGAGGAGTACAGTAACACATGTTGCCTAAGTGGCAACAATAAAGTCTTAAAGGGATTTATGGTTCTTATGAGAAGCCTTTATTTATTTGTTCATAAATAATTTACTATTAATCTAGTGACTTTGGGATACACTTACTGTTCACTTTATTAGATGTACACCAATCATAGCAGCAAACATATATGTATATAGGTATATATGTTTGGTGAGTGAAAATTACATTGATGCCAGAGGACAGGAAATTGCTCAAGATGACTGAATGGACACAGTAACACAAATAATCAAACCAGACAAATAAAAAACATAAAATCTTGAAGCTGAAGGACAAGCATCAGAATACCACAAAAGGCCCTATTTTAGCTATAGGGTTTACCTAATAAAGAGGCCATTGTGAGTATTTTTGTCACACCTAAGCTTGTCTTATTTCCAGTAACGGGGCTCTTTGTTTCCACATAAACCATAACCTGTCCGACGGCCACCAACAAGCAGCAGTTTGCAATCGACGACTTAGCAGCCGGCATCACTATCTGCCCAAGATAATAGATGACAATAATGGGAAACTGTCCCTAAGCACTCGTTTGGAGTCTTCCTGCCCATTTACTGATACCCTTCATATTTAATTCCCCTTCTATAGCCAGGAAAACAGACACTTTAAGTCCATCTAGAGGGAGCACATTTACAATAAAGGGCCAGCTGAATCCTCGGCTCATGTTTCCTTCTAACTGTGGCAAGACATAAACCTCCGAGCCAGACCTCATTTTCTCGGCGCCATCTCCCGGACACTGCAACAAAAAATCAATAAGGTTGCACACAATCCTCTTTAACTTTGCGAGCTTTTGTAAAAAATGTCTTTGTTGTAAGCATATGGAAAATATGTCTGTTTGTCTTGGCTACTTTTCACTGTTGCACTCTCCTTGGCCATTGCCACACACTTGTTGCTAGGTTAGCATTTAGCATTAGAGCTTTGCTTTCTGGACACAGCATCACAACATAAGTAGTCTGTTGTTGTGCATTATGGTTGCTGTAACTCAATTCTTTCAGCTGAGCAACGAGAAATAATTCAATCACACTGGAGAGATAAAGATCCCCGGAGCAGGGCGGGAAGATGTGCTCCGCCTGTATCAAGTTATACTCCAGAGATTAGCGTGTAGCATGTAGCATTTAGCTGGTAGCAACAGTAAATGAAAGCTGACTGTGATTCACACTGTCAATAAAACAGCTTGGCTTATTGCATCACATTGTTCACAATGACTTTACAGTCACAACATAACATAACACAAGTTGAGTGTTTATAAAGGGGCCTGCTTTTTGAGATGCCTTTGAGCTGTTTCTTTCTTCCTGGTGTAAACTTCAGATTAGGTGCATTTCACTTTAAGGCCCTCTCTCCCCTTTGTAAATACACCCACTTTACCAAACTAATGGTTTATGTGAAAGGGTGTAGACTTTAATGATTTTTGATGATGACTAAATAACTTTGAGAAGGTTGTACAACACAATGTGAACCTAACCTTGGTGTGGTGAGTGTCCTCTATGTGTACTGCTCTGAAAGGGGTCAGAGGCTGTCCATGTTAAAACATGTGGATCTTAAAAGACTGCCTTCAATCTCTTGCACTCTCAGCATCTTCTGTTGTACATCACTCTGACAGCGGGGACCGGGGTTGCTTGCTTCAGGTGGAGGAGGTTACCACTTTGTGATAGACAGGAATAGTGTGCAATCCCCAAAAGGAAGTGACCTCATATTGACCTGACCCAACCGTAACCACTTTGAGCCCTTGAACCTTCTGGTGACTGCTGCACATAAATAGTTCATGATATTTTTACAATATTATACCAATGAGACACAAGCGCATTGCCTTGCTTACCTTGTTTACCACAAAACTGGTATCAACATTAGTCTGTCTGGCATTAGCAATTCAGTCTTTCAAAAATGCACAGGAAATAATTAGACTTTTGATGGCAGAGTGGCAACATTTCTCCTAAATGCTCCCTTAGCCAATTTATAACAATTAATACAAAATAATTATTGCATAGTTTAAAAATGCTGCACATCATTAAACTTGAATAAACCATTTCCACAGTACTGTATATTAGCAAACATGTTTTTTGCCACCAATCCTCAAATATTGCATCATTACGCTAGCAAAAATCATTCCTGGGGGTCCTTTAAGGGTTAAAAAGTAATATGTATGCTGCAAACACACAGGCTTGCTTCTCCCCAGAGCTGAGCAACTGGGATATTCTTCCCCCTGAAAAATAAACGACAATGGAACCAGAAGTGGCACATAAATTAAAGTGGCAGAGTGATTGATGACTTACAGAAAAGGGGAGAGGGTGTTTTGGCTCGTTTTTGCACCAACTATGAAATATGCACATACACTAATGCACACACACATGTATACACACACACTGTGGAGACACCATTTACAATGTGTAACCACATCAATCCCAAACCCTCTGCCCCCATCCTAAAATACACCCCTGAGAGTAAGGCCGAGGAAAAATTACGATGCTGATTATTTGTGTTTGCCCAAATGCATTTTGGTGTGTCCTTATACCCCCAACACAGTGACTAAATGAGGTCTATGCAATATTAAAAGATGCAAAATGAGTGAAGATACGCTCAGAGTAGCAATGGTGACCGAATGACCATGCAAGGGCACCATGGGAAATAAGCAGACTGGGCATGAAATTTTAAAGCAGAAGAGCATTGTTGTTTCCTGGAGTCTACATATCTATCAAAAGGATCACTCCCATCACACATGCAGCTACAACACAGAACATCCACCCCAGGCGATAGATAATGAATTCCATTTTCATATGGTTTTAGTGTAAATGAAAATTGCTGTGATTATGGTCACATGTTTTAAAGTAACTATTGTTGAAAGTTTTTTTTAAATAAATACATGTGTGGGTTATGGTTATAATATATCATATGTTTAAAGGTGACACATTAAAAGCAGGACCTTTAACAATGCTGTGGTTGGGACTTTATAAAAATACCGATTTAAAAATTTTTGCAAATCACAAAATGTACATCATGTCTGCCATGATCATTGCAGTGATACAAGGTTAACCAGTATGAGAGGAATGTTTGGACAGGACACAAAAGCACAGAACAAACGAGCAGATCCTGTGGAGGGCGAGTGTAGAGTCCAGCACTGTCTTTTATTGCCCCATTCCAGCAGATGAGCAGCATCAATCTTTACTTCGCCACTGGGATAAGGCCGGGCTGATACGAGCAGACCGGGGGAGGGAGGGTATAGGAACATACCCACAACACACACACAACACATGAATGTCTGCTGAGGCACAGGCAAATACAAGCATCAATCACAACATGCACAACATGCTCTCATGTGTGGGAATAAACCATGTACATTCACAAGTATTAATGGTCTTTGGTGTTTTTCTGTATTGGTTAGTGCACAAAAATAAAGCAACAATATGCCCCATCCATGCTTATGCTAATGCTTATTATATTAAAGAGTGCATACTCATCATCATCCTTTTCAATATACTATAGTTATGTCCCTAAAAATGTTTTGAAATGATAAACAATCATTAAAAATTGCTTGAGTTCATTCACCAAAAAACTATATTTTGTCCCTTGGTCAATTACTCCTTTCCCCCAAGAACCAACCACTGTTGTTTGTCTTCTACAGACTAATAACCAATAAACTAGAAGTAAAACTTAAACCAAGTCATTTTTTTGTTATTGGGAGAGACCAGTGGCTAAATAAACACTGTTCTGAATTATACATTGCTGCCATCAGTGACAAATTGACAGAGGGATTAGTGGGTGTGTGGTGCTGACGACCGGGAGAATAGCTTGGTGAACAGGGGTCTGAGGTTTAAGAGGGTTTCATTCAGCCTTCAGCCACAGTTAACACAGTAGTTTATCCTTTAGAAAGTTTAGGAAAGAACTCAATTCAAGCACTATTTGCATGTAATTAATTAAACAGAAGTCCCATGAGAAAAAATACACATGTGAAATTACGTGGGTTGTTAACAACTTTATGGCATTGACAAACACTGACTGATCCAGAGAAAAAGTGTCATTGTTGCTGTGATGTAACATATGGTCATGTAAAGCCACATTTACTTTTATGTAGAGGTAAGGTGTTCCCATACAGTTGGCCAATACCCATAGCACAGATAAAACTGACAGCTAAACAAACTCAGATCAGGACCACGGCCAGAGAAGACCACAGCCACCTGACAGATGTGTGTGGGGCTCACCAGATCTGCTAGGAATTTGACATGCCATGTTCTAGTGACCACTATCTCTATCTGGTCCTATGCATGTAACTGTAAAAAGGTTATAGGTGTAATTCGTAAGTTTCCTAAAATAAGGAAAAGCTAACATTTCATTGGACAAAGTGGTATCCCACAAAGTCTGATTTGATGTTATTGTCCAGGGAAGGGCCTAAAGTAAAAATAATAAATATGACAGATTACCTACTTTGCATTATAGAACAGGGTCAGATAAATCTCTATATATTTGAGTAAACTGACAGACTACACCTTTAAGTAATGAATTATATCTATGTTGTGTGTCAATTTTTCACATAAACATTTAATGACAGGAAGGCTACCTGTCTCCAGTTTATTCCAACAGAAATAAATCACTCATGAAGTTAGAGACCTGTATTTACACAGTGAAACTCAACAAACAGACTTAAACAAAACAAACTAATGCAAACCGTTTCCACACTTACCATGTAGATATGTGTGGATAGAAAAAGGCACACAATGAGTTAATTTAAAATTTTCATTTGCAACTATAAACAGAATGGACTAGAACAGATGAGTTTCAACTATTCGAACATCACTAGCCCAGCGGACATCTTTTAACCCATTAGGAAGGTATAGTTAAAAAATATTTGCAGAAAAAAACACAGCTTAGATTGCTAGCTGTGTCTCGCTAACCATCTCGAGTAAAATCTGATATTTTGTTTGGAGCTTCACTAATATCAGCGGTTTTTACTCCAACCCTAATGGCATTTTTATTGATCGGATCCTTAATGGCGAGGCCGATATATCTGACGGCACTCATTTGAAGTAGAAGTGAGTAATAGCTGTCTGAGGGAAGGCCGTAAAGCTGTGTGTGTGTTCTTATTTTTTATCGTACTCTGTCATTTGGGGATTGAAGGAAGGATCGTGAGAGAGAGAAAATAGATGAGAGTTTTTAATTTACTGAGCGCAGGAGGGCAAGGAGACTTTGGTAAAGAGGTACGCAGTAAAAAAGATTTTCCCTTCAAAAACTGGTACCGTAGCATTTCTGCAAACTCAAACGGTTTTACCTCCACACACCCATACATCAACTCTCCGCTTTAGCAAACAAATCTCGCACCCCTCTTTCTGTACCCTTATTCCATTCCCGCCTCCATCTCTCCATCTCTCGCAGGTCATCAGCGAGCTAAACCACAACAAAGAGGGGGCCGTTGCTGCGGTGACCTTGGCTGTGACATCATGTGGCGGCAGAAAGAAATGAAGCCATTAGGCCGAGGCAGCGCTTGGCCATAAATCAGACTGTTTCCAATAAGCTGCCTTAATGGTCATCCATCACCCAGGCCAGCCAGCCAGCGCCCCGTGCACCCGAGTGCCTGGGGAGCGGCCACAGGGACGAAGGCAGGGGGTGGGGGCCCACAATAACGGGGCAGTGAGGAGAACCAGCTGAGTTTAGGTCTTGGGGGTATATAGTAACACTGGAATGACTCAAGTGGAATGGATGCAAGGTGAGAACCCAAAAGGTACATAGACAGAATGACAAGGAGGCGTCAGATTGAAAACCCTGAGAATACACAGACAAGTAGGCTAACTAACAATGGCTTTATTCAAAGTTAAAAGTAAACATTGGCTTTTGGACAGGTATTTCCAGAAGCCTATGATATGATGCAATATCTTCTTTGAGACCTGTGGTAAAATAGCTCTTTGTTGGCGAAATAGCTCTTCCCAAAGGACTTAATGCAGCTCAGGATGTGTCAAATAAATGTTTGGTATTTTTGGATTGATCATTATTATTTTCCTTTATCAAAATAAGCCAAGCTCATGCCATTACATTGGCAGTCCCTGTAGGTTTTACTGTTAATCCATTTGCCTTCAAGTTTAGTTTACCAATAGAGCGAAGTTCTTGCTGTCATGGACATGTTTCAGAATAACTTTTTTCATTTTTTTTAAGACATTATATTTTTTTTATCCAAACTCAAGTCTGGTTTGAGGTGCTATACAAAGGGCTACACAGAGAGCAAAAGGAGAACAGGAAGATATCACATGAAAACATCCCTTCTCTGTGGAAAGACCAGGGCAATGCCAAACCCCAAAGCCTTGGTAGCTAACCAGGCCTGTAGGAATACTCCACATTCTCCCAGCTGTCATGTCTTCAGGACCTCGTCTGGAGACCACACCACACCAGCCTCATGCTGAAAGCTTCAATCTAAGTTATGACGCCTTAAGTCTGCCATTGTGGTTTGGTTCATCTATATTTTCTCTCATTGGTCTGATGTCCTGTTTTCCTTCCTTTTTGGGAACCTTTGCTCAATAATTCACAGCTCTTTATTTTATATTTTCTTATTTTGTTCTGCACCACTGTCTATCCTAGGCCTTGCTCAGATTTCTAAGTCTACATTAAAAGTGGATAGGACCATAATCTCTCAAAGTGAGAGCCAATTTTGGGCAAAATCAACTCACCCAGAAGTCACTACAAATGGTGTGCTATGAGTCTGTAAGCTGAAAAATGATGTGTGCAGGGCTGCTTTCCTCTAAGGTTTCTCCAAACTACAGCAAACTACAGCAGCCAAATAGTTTTTGCTGGGCAGTATGAGAGCATTATCCATCATTTTGAATGAGTTCTGTAATTGGGATTATTGGAGAAAAAGTGCAAAAAAATGACTTTGAGAAGTGGGTCTTTCAAATCAAGTGTGTGAATGCACATTTTCAGCATGTGTCTATTGCCAAATGATTTATGGAGCATGCCCTTTTTTTTACATATAAATAAACTATGTATATATTATATATATATATATTATATTATTTTTACACATTACTCTCTTGTGTGACAAATACTCTTCTGACTGAATAAATGTCACATGTTTATGAATTGAACTGGCCTAAGCTTGGTCCTGAATCTCAGCTACAGTGTATCCCTGTGGTGAGCAGTTAATAATGTCTCACACACACAGTCTGAAGACCTTGGTGGCCCTCCTCAGCTGGTACACAGCCCCATATGCTCCAGCTCCTGTTGTTATTGTTGTTGTTTGGCTCTGTGGCTCATTTGACGTGTGGACCCATGACAGTGTCCAGGACCCCTTCCAAGTGCAGCCCTGTGCCCCTCTGTGTGTGTGTTTGTGTGAAAACATGTGCCAGGCAGGGGGCTGTTCTTCCTTTATAAGATAGTAGCATCATGGTTTCTCACACCTTCAAAGACAGCTTTGTAGGATAAGAATTCCATTTGTGAATTGTATGTCCACAACATAAAAAATACATAAAGTTGAACTAACTGAATCCAAGAATGCATAGAATTTGGTGCATATAGTTTTTCATACATTTATTGAATAATATATTAAAGTTTAAACCATGATTTGTTTTAATGAGTATAACCTTCTAACACAAGCATGCATATTCCTGCAGTAGTTGGTTCCAAAATATGAACGATATCATTTCACCTAAAACATTTAAACTATCTGCCTATATGTCAGTCAGCCTGAGACTCTGCTGGTCTACAAGGGTACATTATCTCCACTTAGCCCTTCGCCACTTGGCAACTGCACGAACCATAACAACCAGAGAGTATGAAAACCCACTTAAAGCTCTGAGCCTTTATTGCCTTTGGAACATGAGGCTACACATTGGGATTTCCAAACCAGCCTCTGTTTTTTGCTCATGCTAACACCCTTTCCCAGACCTCCTACTTTTTAAAGTCCTCCATTCTATGTGATGTTTAAATGTATTCTGAGAGATCATTCAGTGAGCAGCGTGCCTTTGGAGACCTCACTGGCTGCCACTTTACAGTCATGGTCAGGGAGAACAGAAAGGAGGCTTGACTGTAAGTGAATGGCATTTACATGTATATTTACATTTATTTGCAACTGTCGTTGAATAGAACCAATCCCGAGTGACTGAGTGGGACCAGCTGAAAGGTCACAAGCAAATGCATGCATCGGGCACTCATTAGATGAGCTTAGGTGTTTGTGTCACAGTGCTAGACAGAGTTTCAGTAAACATAAACTTTACTAACAATGCAATTGTTAATGCCATCCTAATCCAGGTCATAATTAGAATGCAGGGTACATTGATGGTATTAAGATTGTGCCCTTTTTGAAGTAGATGCCCCTTGCATGAGAACTAGAACAAGAAGTAAAATAATGAAATGTAAAGACCACTTGGCTTATAGAATCACATTCACATTGTTCTGGTCAGCCATGGAATACAAAGCCTCTTTACTGTATGTAAATTAAGATCTCACATATTATAGCTTTAATGCCTTCATATCTTCTATAGTTTTTTGCATTAATTTACAATAAAGTGTATCCTTGACTTCCAGTTAAAGACTGTGCAATGTGTCAAGTGCTATCTTAATACAGCAGAGCTAAAAAGGTGTCTGTTCTGCTGAAGAAATGAAAGAAGGATGCCTGCTGTGTCTAAGTGTGTGATGCTCGTTTAATGTGTTTAATGTGTTATATTACATAATTACTTCTTTCATACCGAGAACCGCAGCTGTGTTAATTCCCTGTTAATTACATTAGCTCAGAATTTTTTTTAACTTAACCCAAATACCATATTATATCTTCAGAGAGACACACAGCAGTGATTCAGTTATGATAAGTCTTCTGCTCTAGCCCACCAGCCCACCAGTGTTGTCATTGTGTGTTCAAACACAGTCCTCTACAGACCTTGATGTGACAAGTTATCCGAGATAAAGCTACCTTATAATCTCAAACCAGTGTTTGACCTCTGGCATCAACAAGCCATTTCCCCCAAAGAACTCCAGACTACCCTGACTATATTCAGAACCTGTAGACCCTAGATATGGTTGTGTGAAATTCCTAGCAGATCATCAAATTCTGAAATACTCAGTAGGTCCACCTGGCACCAACTGGGACATAATGTGTTTTAAATGATCTATTTTTTAAGCTTGGTTTTAACGTCCACATAACTAAATCTTTTGGCTTGATGCAACGAGATATGCTGAAATCTATATTTGGTTCACAAGCTATGTAAATATGTCTACCCAATAAAGTAGCCAAAAATGTACATTGGAATATACTGATATGGTAACTGTACTACAGTATACATATTAATTAATATGTTGACGTTAAGGTAATTAAAAAAAAGGCTAGTTCTATTCATGTTAATTGCAGCCATTTAATCTTGGCCTTTCAAGCAACAATAAACAATATCTATGCCGAACACCTTGAGACAAAATGATAAATGACATATCACTATTTCCACACATGTACAGTACTCTTAGTGTGTGCATATAAAACACGTCTCCACCAGGTTCCTATCAAAATGATGTTTGGCTCAGTGCGAGAGACAGTGGCCTTGAAAAGCCTAGCCTCCAACAATCCCCCGCCTCCAAACTCCCCTACATGTTCCTCGTAGGAGCCAAAATGGCGTCCATAAATCACGGGCGCTAGATGTAATCTGCGGTGTCCAGAATGCAAGGGGCGAGGCTGTGGAGCATAATGTGACTGGTTCTCCATTGTCATTCAGATGGAGGCAGCAGTGAGAAGAGCCGTGCCTGCACCTGATAAGGGTCTGCTCACTCCGGGCCATAAATCACCTGCGCTGCCAATGGGTGCTCTCACTGATTTCACACGCAGAGTCGAAAAGAAGGACGTAACAAAAGAGTGTAGAGGAGAAGGTGGTTCAGGATATGACTGCATGATAAAAGGTGAAAATAAAGACAGGAAAATGGTTGGGTATGAGAAGAATGGTTTAGAGAAATGCAAACTACAGACAAAGGAGATGTTCGTGTCATAATGTGTTAAACTATGAGGGTTGGTATAGTGAACTATGGATAAGCATTCTACCCACATTGAAACTACCCACCGAAAACCAAACCATGTTTTGATGCATTCTGGCAAAGATGCTCACAAAAGACCTGACCTTCAACACAAAACCACCCTGAGAGCCTAGAGAACAGTGCAGATAGTGCGTGCCGCATGTCAATTTCATAGGAATGTCACTCAAAGCAAAAATGATATAGACTTTTTGGGGAAAAGTATGCAGTAAATAGATAAAAAAAAGTTATTTTACGGTTGTGTTTTTGCTATATCTGTTGGAGATAAGGGCTTTAAGGGTATTTTGGTTGAACCAGAAGATCCCAGATTTGTGTCAAGGCCTGGGTACATCTTTAACATTGTGAGCTGGGATCAATGCATTAGCAGTTAGCCTAGTTAGCTTGGGTTGCTGTCATTGCTTTCTTGTATACACATTTTTTTCCATAACTGGACCTGATAAAATCATTTATTTTCTCTGAAACAATATTAGAGGTGCACTCAATGATAGGGATATTCACATCAAATTTACTTTGCTAACCAACCTTAGTCAATGTGTGTTAAATTGACACACAATTCCAAATGATAAAGCAGCAGGATTAACTCTAATTGTAATGACCCAACCTTTTGGAGTGGCAGCCCTCACTTTCTCCAGCCTCCATTCAATCACCCTCTTATTCCTTATTCATATGCTAAACCCTGCAGTGGAGCCCCTTTGGCCTGTGAGATAGATGTTAACATGTGTAATCCCCCATTAACACATAACAGACAACGTATCCTCCACGGACACCCACTTCCCTTCTGGGATTAAGCCTCACTGAGCGCTGGGATGATGGGTAATAGTTCAAATAAGATCTCCAATTGGTTATTTAAACCCCTCTGCTGGGTTACTCACTTGAGTTTGACTGAGTGTAGGAGCTGCACCGCCAAACAGCCAACATGTTCTTATAGCAGGAAGACCTCTGTCTGCGAGAAGGGACTGGTTCAAGTGAAGAGAGCACAAGAAATATTAGGAACTATAGACAATCAATCAATATCTTTATTTCCGATTTGTAGCAAAATAGAATAAGCCAATAACAAAAAAGACAGTAAACAATGTCCATGATAAGTCAAGTTTAGTACATTTTTTGGACATTGCTATCAGTATTATATATATTAAAAATAGATATATCAGTGCTTAACTGATTTGACTGATTTCTTTAAGTATTTCTCCAATTGTGTCTGAATAGCGTAATTATTGAAACTGAACATTGAAACACCCACATCCAACTCTTGATCCACTAGCTGGCAATCACTATATTATTGTAACACATCCAAAGATAATAGAAATCTATTCAACAATTCACAGTTAGATGAGTAGGTAATCCTAAATAACCAAGGGTGCTCAGGGTTAAACTCCCAAATTCCTTCAAATCCGTCTTCTATTCCCCACATAGTCCTTTTTGGAAATGTGAAATTAGCTGAAACATGAGCACAATTACAAGAAAGACCGGGAGACTGGGAAAATAAACTGATCACAGACCCCTGCACAAACCTGGTTTACTTTACAAAGTCTCCTCTGAACTCCTGCCAGCAGCACACACACAACTACACACACAAGACAAACACACACATACACACCCACCCACACACACACACACACACACACACACACATCAAGATAATTTCTCCTTGAGAAGTTTCATGTTTACACCTTTAAAATCCCTCAACGATCAAGAGAGAGGAGAGCCCAAGCGTGTTCCCCTCCTTTGTTCTGCCACAAGACGCTCGGCTGAACATCACACCCCACAAGTAACATTAGAAATATCTAATTGAGTCCAAATATGCAGGTCATCCGTTTGAAGTTTGTCGCCACCGTTTTTCCATTTACAGTAAAATCTGTGGGAAAATGCATCCAGTCTGATTGCAGTCTTCTTCTGTGTCTCCTAAAGTTAATTATGTTCTTTCTTCATTCGCCAGAGCTGGAGCATTGAGGCATTTAATAGCATTTCTTATTACTGTATTTTCTAAACAGCATTGAAGGGCCAGTGGTGCATGATTGAATTATTCAGAGGTACTGGTGGTATACGGTGGAACTGCCGTAAAGGGTCTGTGGAGGCTCCGCCATATCAGAGCGTAACCGTGGTTTTATAACACAATGACAGGGGCAAACAATAAAAGACTCCAGATGAAAGCTTTATTTAGTGCAACTGATGAAGCAAAAGTCAGTCATGTCCCATGTCAAAGGTATAATCATTTTATATATATAGTGAGTACAGTGAAATAATTTGAAAGTGTGAAATTGTTGTTTGGTATGTAAACTTGCAAAAGAGAGTACTAAAACATATGCAAAATCAACAAAAATCAAATAATGTAATATTTTTTATAAAATAATATTATTAATAATATTAATATAACAAAAAATAAAATTCAACAACCAATGTCTTTATTAGTGTGCATGTTGAAAATCCTTTAAAAATAGCCTAAATAATGTCTCTTGGTCTCATGCTGTCATTTTTTACTGTGTGCTATTGCATTGATTAGATTTCACATGTAAACTAAAAGAGATTGCATACTTTCAATTTAAGGTCAACCTACAAAAGAGATTCTATAATCCAAAATTATCCATTTCTATTACAATGGTCAATTAGGCTGAGAACCTCAGGGTACCTCAGGGTACCTCACGAAAAACAAAATAAAATAATATAAAGTTAAGTTACTTCTCCAGAGTTTATATTGCTCCTCCTTCTAGTAACATCTGACATAAATCTACACCTGTATTGTACCTCAGTTTCCCCTGGTGGTCTCCACAAATCTTTCGTGACCAGCTGATTTTTCACACCCCTACTCACTTCATTTGGAAGTTAGCGTGTGATGGTGGCACACCACGACGCCGATCTCATTTCCAATAAGGTTGGCACAATGTGGCTCTGGACTATTAATAACCCACAGTGGCACAGTCACAGTTGTGGCATCTGTCTATTTGGGCACTCCCCCTTTCCCATGCCTGACTTTTCCTCACCCCCCACTACCCTCTCTGCTGTTCAGATGGTGGTGCAGTCACATAGATTGGTCAAAGGCAGCTGAACGGTTGCCAGAAGATACATGTGTGTAGGGATATCCAAACCTTTCACTTTGGCTTTTCTTTCACCAAAGCGAATGGTGACCTCCTATTGTAATTAGCGTTTTAAATAAGGAATTTTTTACACCAAATGCCCTTCCTGATGCAACTCTTTTCCATTTATTCAGGCTTGGGACTGACTCCTTTTGCTTTTGTGATTGCCACAATGACGTTCTAAAGTGGAAGTCATTTTCCACAGTGGGCAGAGTAGTATGATTGTCACAGTTATTAGTTAATACAATTATTTGACTAATCTAACATCAGTATTTTAAATGAATCCACTAGGCAGCTCTGTCCACTGCGCCACTGAGTATAAGTTTTATGATCTTCATTCTGATGCAGGCCTACAGCGCTGGAGCCACAATGCATTTAATCTGACAAACATTTTGGACAACTGTCTGGCTGCTCATGGTGCTCGTGTTTCATTAGTTTCACTTGTGCTTTGATTGATCTTTATTTCCCTTGATTATGATCATAATTAAACACCAGAAAGCTGTTCAAGCAAACAGCCATCTGCCAGTTTAGATGATGGGCACCAGCATGTGGGTATATGGCTATAGGTCCACTATGCCATAATTGTGATGGCCTGCCCTTCAGTGTGGTTGGCAGGGTGATATTTATACAATTTCATGAGTACTTTAAATAGAAACTCTAATTTTACAAAGATGATACTATGCTTATAAGAAGAATTCATTACTTGCTTCATAAGATTGAATTGCTGCACTGTGACATTGGCACTAGTCACATTTCCACTGCATTTGCTTGATTCCACATCTTTGTATCCTTCAAAGAGGGCCCTCATTATCTGATTATAAACCCTTTGGAACGTCGGTTTAGTATATTTAAGTAAAATCCCCAAAGTAGATATTCATTACCAAATACACTTAGCACTGTTACCTCTTGACCTATTTAATCCAATAAGTCAATGTAGTCAAAGCCCAAGGTTATGGTAGGCCTAATTTTGCCTCTGTCCTGACAACATGTGGCTTGAATAGACTTGACTTGGTTAACTTTACCCTTCTGAACCCATACATCAATCTAAGCTAATCATTTTTGAGAATATCACTGAAGTCAATATACATATCAAAGGATGCAGTCTAACCCAATGTGAACTGACAGAATGTAAAGCTATACCACTAACCATCGAGCAGAAGGCCTCAAAGCTATCAATAGTCATCCAGTCAAATGAATACATTTCCATGATGAAAAGAGACGCCATTAAAAACATCTACTTTACATTTTGATTTCCTTTGGATTATGTCTTCGCATTAGATTTATACTCATTTCGATTTTTATCGTCTCGGCTCCAAGCAGCTCAAATCGAGTTATGAACTTAATCAATCCGTGCAATCCTGCATTGACTGTTTTATGATTAGCCCGGGTCACCAGGTTTTATTGACCCGATAACCTTAAATGAAAATGGCTGTATGTTTGACTAGCACTCGAAGGAATGGGAAGTGCAGAAATATGAAGCAACACAAATCTGTCCCTCCTCAGTAGCACCTACTAGTTAAACGCATCATAAATGAGAACTGACATGGTCTAATTTCTTCCGGTGCGTTCTCTAATCCCTTCACTCCTGTTGGCGGATGGTGAAGAGCAGTCCATAAAGATGGTCATATAGGATAGCCTGTGTGTAAATCTGGACAGGGGTGAGCAGATAGACCCTGCGGGAAGAGTGATAGATGAGGTAGGACTTCTGCCCTTTCTCCCACTCTCAATCTCCGAGGCCTATTCCATCTCCTTCAAGCGGGATAGGGAGAGACGTGCATGCATTCCTGACCTCCATAAGGAAACAAGAGGCTGTTGCTACAGCTGCATGCTGAGCAGGCCCTAACCTTTTGGGAGCAGGCACGGCTCTGCAGCAGTTTTAAGGAGAATCACTCCTGGATAACAGCTCATTAAGCGGTTGCTTCATTAGGGAAACAAAGAAAAGCTAAAAAAGTGGAAGGTTACATGTAAATAGGCCTGATAAATGGGGGTATAATAAAGGAAAGATGTGATGTGTAATCAACATTTTATCTGATTTAATTTCGACTGTTGAATTGTGCCAAATGTTGTAATATAGTGACGTCCTTATTATTTCATATACATGTAATTATTACAATCATATACTGTGCATCACATTATATTTTTAAGACATCTGTGGTTCTATATTACTGCCTATAAACACTATATTAGCTTTACCTAAAACAATGTATGTGTCATGTGTTAAATTAATTTAATATTAGCATTTTATTTTTTTTACTTCACACATAATAACGCTTTAAAGACAAATTTATAATTAAAAAACAAGATTTTTTATTACAATTTCTTTCTGCAGATAAAAGTTTGAGGTGTTTTTCTATCTTTGCACCATGCAGACAGTGTAGTCATCATCTCACAGTCTCCTGCTGCACCACTGTGGGCCCTGCAGCATTAGCACATATGGCTTTTCTTAGATCATTACTTCCATTAAGTCATTAAGCTCGGGCCTAAGCGAAGCCTGTTAGTTAGTCACATTAAAGAGTTAACACTTTTCCGTCTCCCCGACCTGATGGGCTTGACACGTCTGCACAGGCAACTGACACATCACTCCAGTCCCATAATTAGGAAAATTGCTCTTAACAGGTCCGCCGTTTAGTAATGGTCTCATTTCTTCCATCTCGCCCTGACGAGAGCAAACTGCAAGAAGATGTCCCCATTAACTTCTTGCTCCTCCTGTGACCATTCAGCGTAGTTTGATCCGACACCCCCACACTATACAAGCACACATACACATACTTCTTCCTAATGGCTTTAATGAGTCAACCCGTGGCCCCGTTCCCCCTACAGATCTTTAACATATTTTCGGAGACCTTTGATCGAACAGCTATCATTTCGGACATTTTTCACAGGAGTTAATGCCGTATGTGGGAACCGAGGTCAATTTGGGAAGAATGAAAGATGGTGAGGGGATCCGTTGGAGAATAACACGGGCCAGCTTTCATCTTAGGGCCGCCATTCCCATCACCATCACCACCACCGCCGAGATCGCCCTCCCATTCTCCTACCAAATTAAATTGAAACCAGATGGAGCACGGCCTGGACTGTGCGTTGTGTCAGATTGTCATGGTGCATTAACCATGACTTCACATTGAGATGGTCTGCCCTGGCCAGAAAAAAAAGGACATACGCAGAGAGAGAGGATGGTAGAAGATACAATAGGTATAGGAGGCTTGGTGAGAAAGAATTGAGTGAAGAATATAGGACATACTGTGTGAATATGGCATGCTCCCGACAGATCGATCCCACTGATCACACAGCTGGCACAGGCCGATGAGAAGAACAGCTTATGACACAAAGACAGGTTTGCTCCAGGAAGTCTCAGGATGGGGCCTGCACAGATAGGATTGAATATCACACAAATCAGTCATTAATCTAATCATGTTTCTGTTAACATCTGCAGAAAGTGGAAAAGCCAGTTGATTTGTTCTTTACTGACACACATTCCCACCCTATAAATACAATGCATGAATATGATTGTATAATCATATTCAAATAATCAAAAAGGCAGTACATCAGAAACTCAGCAAACTCAACATTTTTAAATCACATACTTCATAGAATACCATATAATGTAGACCAAAGGAGCTCAAACACTAGGCCAAAAGACACAAGCTTATTGAAGTGCCCTCAACATGACCAGGAAGTGGTTTCTTTAAAGTGATTGAGAATAATAACTGCCATGGGCAATATAGAAAACCATGACCATTCACACCTCCTCATTTGTCCTGAAGGACGACCATAGTTAAGTCCAGGTTTAGGCCAGTTTTGTCCCTGGTTTAAACCTGGGTTAGTACCTACTTATGATTATTATATTTCGAGTTTCGCATCTGTCCTCGTCCATAGATCCTGATAACTCAAAAACAAATTGCCAGATCAGTTTACAATTGTATACTCCACATCATGCCCAACATAAAATGGCCCTACAACAAACAGGAAGTCAGCCATATTGGATTGAAATTTGGAAGTCAGGTATATTTGCCAACAACTTGCACATACTTTGCCTGATTAGGCTCAAACCTGAAACACTTAATTACCTCATTTAGACCTGGGTTAGTTCATTAAAACGCTAATTTTTGTAAAATGGTTCTGGAGCCAGATTCTGAGGTGGTACTTGGTACTGCCTTAAATTTAAAAAGAAAGTCCTTGCATTCTGGCAGCTGATATTGATGGGTATATTAGAGTGTCTGATAAATTACAACATTTTATAAACTACAAAACTTTCCTTTCAGTTTTGAACTTTCTTAGCTGTTACATGTAGGAAGCTCTGTATATAGTGAAACATCCATCTTCCATTCACACCCAAGGTTCAGTCTTCCACTTAACCTCTCCTGGGGCTGAAATTACAAGTTTGACTTCAACCAGCAATATCATCTCATCACAGGTGTCATTACCCCAGCTTATAATTGACAGAAACATTAACATGTCATTAACACATAAGCTTAGACTTATATTTGAACCTTTTAATGAGGCCATCATTCAACATTAATAGATTAGTTATCATGGGTAATGACTGAGGTGTCTTTGGCTGTCCCCACAGGTCGGTGTAAGGAAAACTCAGCATAATATTTTGGTTGAGAAGGGGGCTATGTCAGGAAATGCGACAGGAGGTCAAAAAGGGCAAATATGAGGAGACTGAACTGGTATGGTCTTCATCACAAAGGTCAAAAGATAAGGAATACAAATGGTCTTTCCTGAACAATAGGCTAAAAATACACACACAATCAGAGTTAGCATTGGCTTAGCCATATAATATATATAACCTACTGTATGTACAGTTAGAACTAGGCCTGTGCTGTCGTCCCCGACAGCAAGGTGTATATCGGCGAAAACGGCCCCATACGTCTGCCCCGTACGTCTGCCCCATACGTCTGCTACAACTATTACCAATGGGCACCTTA
>JAVQKC010065412.1:0-35674 GCA_036025475.1 Philypnodon macrostomus
AAAATGCAATGAAATGCTTTGGATCGGAAGAACCGTTAGACTCGCTAAGATACTCATGTGGTACTAATAACATGCAATAATAGTACATGGTAAAAAAGTGTGCAAAAAGAGATAAGTAAACATGTTGAATAGCAGCCAGAAAATACAGAAATGAAATACCGTCAACTATTGAAAGTTGTAAAATAAATAAATAAATCAATATCAGGTATGTATTGTTTTCATTTAAAACTGTGAGATAATTAAAAGCCTGTTTCTGTCAGCTTTGGTGTGGATTAGTCTATCTCCGACTCTGATCTCTGACATGTTGCTTGGAAGGATTTCCCCTTCTCTGCTCGGATCCTGTAGAGCTTAACGGGTTAACACAACTTTCGTTGACCCCAAACATTAATGTTATAATGCGCACAGCTCTGCCTCCCTCCCCATGTTCATTGTCAATGTTTGTAGAGCCCATTATTGTATTAGTGTAGATCTAGTCATTGCTTCACTGTACAAAATACCAGTATGTAGATAAATGACAGGATAAAAAGATGGTCAATAGTTTTCTCTCTATGGATAATTTTGCAGCGGTTCTTTGATCCTCTTGGCAGGAGAGCTTTGGGGAGCGACAGACTGTGCGTATGCGTGTATGTAGGATCAAGTGCTGTATATGGGTCATGCAAAAGCCCACACCCGCCCAACACCCTTCATTTTTGTTGATATGGAAACGCATGCTCTTTTGTTGGTTGTATTCTATTCAAGAGACAAACAATGATGAGAAATGTACTTCGTGTGAGAGAAATATTTAGACAGTTAGACACATTTTTTACAATTAGAGTCTAGTCTTGATTTTTCATTTTTTATTTGACCTTTATTTAGTCAGGTAAATCAATTGAGAACATTTTCTCATTTGCAAATCTGCTCTTTTGCTACGTAAAGATAATTTTTTATTTTTTTTATTTATTCATTGCACCCAAAATATATACAGTACTGTGCAAATTTGGAGACAAAGAGCGATCAGAGGAAACATTTCAATCTAGCTACACTATGTGACCACACTTCGCTGTCAAAAGTCCACAAAAGTACATTTTTGAAAGAGAAGTAGGTTCAATCCACTATTTCACCAGCGGTTGTAGGTTCCTCATGTTTCTATCACTTCACGCTAATCCCAGACAGACAACTACCTAACAAGAAGTCAAGGCTATGGGTGTATGTCACAATGGTAAATAAATAAATACAAATCCTGAATCTAGATCCAAAATTGAATTTAAAACTATAACTACAGTGGTAAAAAGGTCAAAATTTGTTACCTGGACAGTAGTGTTGACCATTGTGTTGACCATTGCGGCGCGGTCCCATGCCTGCTCTAACGCCTGAATCTCTGTCTGCAGTTGATTCTGACACTCAGAATCTGTGAAGCTTTGGCACAAATTCCGTCCAATTTCTACTGTTCTGGTATAAACAGCAGAGTGGGCCCGTAGTGTCTCTTCAAAATACTGCCATATAAAAGAGGAAAAGCATAAATATAGATTATCATATCAAATTCATCATAATATCAAATACAAAATCTATGTTTATTATGTAACAAAAGTAATAGTTTTTTTGGGTAGATCTTGCACCTGGTACGGTCTTGCTCTTGTGTATTCAGAGGTGGTCTTTTGCTGAACTTGATAATGTGTGGTCATCTGAGCTAATGTTAACTTAATAACTCATACCAATCTGACCTCTGGTATCAACAAAGCATTTTTGCCCACAAATGTCACTCTAGCTGGATATTGCTAAACCATTATTTATAAACCTTGGACCTGGTTGTGTGTGAAAATACCAATAGATCATTGATTTGTGAAATATTTAGAACGACTCATGGTTACAGACATTAAATAACAATTTTACATACTAGGGTATTTATAATAGCAACAGAAGCAGTATTCACAAACTACTGGGTGAATCTGAGCAACCAGCGACTGTGCAAAGAGATATGTGACAGTTATGGAAAAAAACAGAGCAAAACCCAATCTACGGATTAAAGACTTATCTATGGCTTTAGAATAATACTTACAGTAAGAGCAAAAAAATAATCAACACACACTAACCTCATAATCTTTAGTAAGGATCTGTGACATGCATTTGACAGGTCCAGGAGGAAGCAGTAATGGGTCAATGTCTCTCAATAGGTTACAAAGATGCTTCAGGCCAGACTGGTACATGGTGTATTGGTCAAGCTGTTGTTTCACCAAGGATCTGCGCTGGCCAACCATGTTCACCACATCTGACCATTTCTGCTTTATAGAAGACATTTGGACTATGGTCTCCGATCTAAAATGTAAACATGGAAAACATGATTCAAGTTAATTCACCCAAAACTTTCACAGTATTATAAATGTAGCAGGATAGCCACAATATACAGTTAAAAGAACGTAACCAACAATTAATATTTGTATTGTGAAGTCTACACTCTGTAAAAAATCTAATAAGTCAGCAAAGTTTTAAAAAATTATTTACTGTACAAAATATTTCAAACATTACCTCTTTTCTTCTGATACATTTTCAATGCCTTTTACAGCATCACATAGAAGTCCATGCAGGAGCTTGTGTCCAAATACGATCTCACCTTGAAGCTTCTGTGGCAAGGACAAAAGGTAGCAGGAAAAAAAATACTGTTGGACTCTATTCAACTCTATTTCTACCTTTACCCCATTAAAACATCAAACAATGTTTGGTTCAAAATGACCCAGAATGTTGTTTATTTGTACTCTTTAGATTATCAAATGTTCCCAAGATGACTATATCCCCAGGTTTTTATAATAATTTGAAATATACAGAATACAATGAATCAAATGTCATTATGTAATTCAATCTAGGCTTAACCACACTACAGCACCTGGTGGACTGCCGACATCTGTTTGAGATTGTTGTAATTCAGAAGGTTTCTTGGTGATGACTCTAGTTCCAGTGTTTCTTGGATACCTTTTAGAGCTTTACATTTCTGCTCAAAATCCATAGAAAGCTGACACATAAACTGCATTTGCCTATACATAAAAAAATATATATATATATTGTGGTATAAATCAACATTTCCCAGTATTAAGACAAGTTTTACAAAAAAAAAAGTATATTTTCTTACAAGTAAAATTCCAAACTCCGATTTATGTTTTCCATATATTGTTGTTGGAGTATGTGCAACCTTTGGGCCTCCTGGTTGCTAAGGGTGACATGAGCACTCATCTCTCTGACGTCAATCAGTGATGGAAACAGGTAGCTAAGTTCCCGGAAAACCTGCTGCTGCAAAACATAGAAACAACACATTTTCAAACCATGATCTGAGGGTCTCCAATTTAATTTAAACTCACAAAAAGAACCAACCTCTGTGGAGTCCATATTATTCACACTAATGCCTATTTTCTCATAAAAGACATTGGTCTGTTTTTCAAAAGTTTCCAGACAAATATGGAACTCATTTTGTTGTTCCAGGCCCTCCTGTAATGGAAGATATAAATACATATATACACCACAATTATATCCGACGAGAAATAAATACATATTTCACACCAAGGGAAATCATTATGAACGCCTGTCTTATATGCATCCCAATACACAACAAACTGGGATAACTAGCATGTTCAGCTACAGTAGTCTGTTGGATTGGTCCTCATATGCATCCCCTATTGCTTTTTTACCTTAGTTTCTTTTTTGGATAGATACCGACCACTACAGACTCCACAGCTCTCTACAAGAGCTGCAGTTTCTTAAGCCATCAGAACTAGCCCTTGGCAAACTCACTCAAAGTCTACCTGCCTCATCGTCATTTGCTGTCTGATATATCAAACCCACTAACAGATGCCATGATCAAAAGAAAATGAGTGTTAATGGCAATACATAAATGTGAACTACACAGTAAGTACCTTAATACTCTTTTTATGTCCCTCCAAAGTCATGCTCAGCGTTAAAACATCACGTGACAGCACACTGGTTTGTGATTGAACAATGTTACAGGATGTTGGATTCAGTCGCCCAATCAGAGGCTTGGAAGCTGCAAGAATATCCTCCAATTCCCTCTCAATGGTAGCCTGCAATTCCTGTTAATAAACATGAACAAGCGCTCCATGACACAAAACTGTGTAAAATATTTAATTACACAGACTTACTGACATAATACACTGAATGTCTACAATGCGTCTTCCATAATGAAGACCTCAAATTTTGTTTTTCACCAATGGCTGTGACTCACGTACCAAATAAAAGCAGTGTTCAGGTAAGGCTCTGTAGAAAAAGGCCTGGAGCTTTTTTTTCGTGTGTGTCAATGCGCAAAACAACATGTAATGAAATATGTAGCCTATTAAGTACAGGTGATCAGGTAAATGGAAAGATATTTGTGGCCATGAGAGCAGCAGCTTGTTCCTTCCAT
Organism: Philypnodon macrostomus; assembly: GCA_036025475.1. NCBI lineage: Eukaryota > Metazoa > Chordata > Actinopteri > Gobiiformes > Eleotridae > Philypnodon > Philypnodon macrostomus. Next base: position 4,382 of record JAVQKC010065412.1, read on the forward strand.
AAAGAGGCAACCAGTTACTGGAAAAAAACATGTCATTAAAATCTGAACCTAATACATGCCCTACCAATGATGCCTGGACCAGTGGGTAAAAATGCTGATTATAAAAACAAAGCTTTAGTATGAATATATATTTTAGAATGGGAAATCATATCAATGCTTTTGAAGAAACAAGATATCCCATCGTGGCGAAGGTTTGGCAAACACAAAGAAAGCAACCATTAAATGCACTTCAGCATCTACTAATGGATGAGATGAGAAACAGTAAGCGAAGAAAACCTGGAACCACTTAAGAGAGCACTGACCTACAAGAACACATGGGTACACAAGATCTATCAAGCTTTAGAGCCAAAAGAGGTCTATAGTTTATCACAACACTCCCATGTGGCTCAAATTAGTATCTTTATGGCCGCTGGGATAATCCTATCTCTGAATTCTTTGTAGATTTTTTCAATCCACACTGAAAATGAATCATCTCTCAAGTTGGCTCGTGTTATCAATATCTGACTGAAGTTCTCAAGCTAACATTATATCAACCCTCAAACAAGTACATATGTACGAGCAAAGACAAAAATAATCAAATTGAACTCGCTTTATGTTTTAGATGCATTATTTGTAGACATTAATTTTGTAATTGTGCATTAGTGCTTGATATATTATTAACTACTGGAAAAAGCTGATAAAATCCCACCTCCAGTGAGTGAAGTTGGGCCTGTTGGTCTTGAAGATGTTCAGCCATTGGACACAGGTTCTCCCACTGATTCAACACTTGCTTCAGGTGAAGTGAGCACCCCTCATAAAGGTTTGTGAACTCCTGCCACACGGAAACTGTCTTCTGAGATTCTAAGAGCTCATTTTTCAAACTCTGCAAAGTTTCCTTCCACCTGCAAAATAATACAATTTTGGCAAGTCAAGTTAATTTGTATAGTTTATATTTATACACAAGGTCATTTACAGAGGTTCACAGACAATTATTCGAATTAAAAACATACATAATTAAAAATATGATGTACACTAAATTGATGCAAAGAATCCTGACCACTAACCGTTCTCGCTCTCTTCGTATCAGGCCATTTAGTGCACGTGCTGTTGCTGGATCAATACTCTTCCCAAGACCCTGGAAGCATTTGTCCAATTTATCCCAAAATCCCTGCTCATCCTCCGTAGCATTTGACTGTATAACCTGTTGGCCGAACAACACAATTTTATTAAAACTTCAACTAGTGCACTTTCTTCTATTGTACTGTGACAGAGCACTTGACGAAAGCCCAAAGAAGAGTTTACTCAACCTGTCAGAGTTAAGTGAAATCCCACACTTTGCAGCACTAGGCTTAAAAGCTTTATAGCCTTGGGAGGAAATATTAGATTGGGGACTGACAAGGTGGTATTTTGTGATGTTTTTTAGTTAGTCACCTGGAGGTCATGCAGGTGCCTTTTTGCCTGCTGTAAGGAGAAGATTGGAGTTCCAGGCAGAAGCACAGAGGAGTGTAGCCTCGTGATGTAAAGAGCAATCTCATTCATGTATGTTTTAAAACACTTCCATTTATCTAAGGTCTGGTGTAGAGCTGGTTTTAAGTTTTCCATCTGTCAATAGAAAGAGATAATTGAGATTTTTTCATTACTTTGACAAGGCACAGGTGAGCATAAACATAAACAACTACATTAACTATTCACTTCACAATCACATACTGGGGGTGGCAAGCAAGTGTGGCCTCAGCTGCCCTAGGACCGACTAACAGAGATATGGCCACTATACCACGCCAACAGCCTCTTCGACAACCACCACACTCATACAGGCAAGGTGGGTGAAGTGTCCTGCCCAAGGACACAACAACTAAGGAGAGTATTGCACCTGACACCCGAGCCACTGCTGGGTTAAATCTTCCTGCAGTAACTTTATCAGTTCTTTTAACAAGGACAGGCTCAAACTTTTACATTTCTGATTTAGGGAATAGGAATGACCAAGGACTTCCATTCATATGTATTTGATGAAGATTTTAAACATACAATGAATTGATTAAAAATGATTACTAAAATTAAATTACCTGTTGAACAAGGTCCCCACAGGAATGACTAAGCATCTCAACCTGCCCAGAAAAGTATTCAAATGCATTCAAATGTGTGTCTCTCAATTCCTCTACGGCTGCAGCAATGTCCTTCAAAGTTTCAACATGACCCTAGAAATAAACAGTTCAGATATAAAAACATAAAATACAGACAACTTTGAAAACAAGCACCTGTGTCTAGAGACTTTACCTCCCACTCAAGCAGGGCCTTTTGAGCCAAAAATTCACTGTAAGGCCATTTCCAGTGGACTAGCTTCTTTCTCTGTCGCTCGATTAAATTTTGAAGATGCTGCAACTTCCTCTGTCTTTGAACACAAACGTGATTCATGTGTTCGGCCCCATTAATCTACAGAAACCAAGCCAAAAAGTGTAGAAAGACATATTACAACTGGAAAATGTTACACAGGGTTTCCATTGAGGTTGGCATTCAATAAAACAAATGCACATATCAATTCATGTTTAATGATCAGTAACAATGGGAACCTACAATTTCTTTTATCAAATAATTATACCTAATGTGGAAATAGTGTCTACCGTACTGGTTCATGGAATAACACATTTTAAAAAAAAAGAGTTGATTTGAGACCTGGTTCTCCAGCTCCCCCTGCAGGTCATCCCAGCGCAGTCTAAGGTCACCAAGTTTTTCTGCCAACATTGTCTGTTTGGAGGAAAGAGTTATGGCATCTTCTCCCACAAGCTGAGGCCCCGACTGGCACAAGAAGTCAAGAAGGAGCTGTCCTTGTATCAAGCCAGTTTTTAACCCCTAATGTGCATGTAAAACAAAGAGAAATTATAAAACTGGTTAACTAGTCATTAGCCACTGGTATTGCACAGTAGTGACCTTGAAGTGGTGCAGGCAGGAATTGTCAGCCTTTGTGATCACTTCTTTCTCTGTAGTTAGCTGTGTTTCTATTTCCTGGAGCCAGTTCTCTAATGCAAAAAATAAGTCATCTGGTGGCCAGTTTTTCAAGAGATGCTAAAAGACATAAAAGGACCACCATTAGTCATTATGGTATAACAACCCAAACAAACCAAATACCAAAATACCCAATAATCAGCCCATATACTTGGTATAATGGTGGTGTCTTTTTTAACTCATATAAAAATGATTTATGCATTGATCTCATAGTTCCTCAGGGCCAAATGGATACAACATTAATTATGGTGAAGCTGAAATACTCTTTCTCTTTGCTGATTATAAATTGTATCATAACACTAAATGTGTCCTTCACCTCCCAAATTCTCTCAAATTTATCACAAAGCAAATGATTTGGACTACCGATACTCCCTGTACTGGGCACGAGTTCAAGATGCCTAATTACTTTTGGAAAACCAACCAAGTACTGGTAAAAACATGATTGCAGATAGATGACCTGTTGCAGTAGTTCTTGTGTCTTTGTCAGATCAGTAGTGAACTGGCTGAACTGCTCATCCAGGCTGGTGAGCTGACCTCTCAGCCCGGGACAGTCAGCCTCACTCAGACGGAGCAGCTGAGAAACATTCCTGGATACACACACCTTTTGGACTGACATGGACCCAGCCTCAACACACAAGTCCTGAGGAAAAAAAAACTATGACTATACAAGTATTCAAGTGTATCATTTTTTGAGTTATACATATTAATGTATACCTTACTTTATTAAACATGACTGAATTGATTATCTGAATTGAAGTTAGGTCAAATGCATGTAATGATAATATTTATTGTGAACAGTAAATGTATTTATGTGGATTGTTATTAGCTGTTCCCTAAAGCCAGCTGCTGTTGCTGATGTATTTTATGGTAAAAAGACACTTACCAGCAGCTTAATCAAACTGCTGTACACACACTGTTGTTTGAGGTCAGCGGATGAAGCCTGCTCTGTCCATGTCTGAACATGTTTTTTGGCACCAATTAGCCACTGGCGAAGTGAGGCCGAGTCTGTCTGGAAACTGTTGGGAGGATGATAAAATACAAATATGATTCATTCCATATGGGATTACATTAAAGACATGTCAGAATAAGGGTACGGGGATCTGTTTCCAGCATTGTGAGTAGCTTGGTTAATTTTCTGGTTTCAGTAAATTGTTTTTTATGCTTGATTAAACTGGCATATAATACATTCAAAGACAGGACATTTCTGGTGTTTGCCGTACAGTTTTATAGCTCTTTCTGGCAACATTACTTTTTCCTAGTTATCGTAATACATCAAAAATAAAATCTGCCACTCTGACTATAAAGACTTTAAATCACTAGTAGAAGATTAGTTTTCTACATAAATGCCTGAGCCTGTCCCACCTGGCCCAGTTTTCCTGCATGTCTCTGCAGCGCTTCATTTCTTGCTCAGTTTGTCTGTAGGTGCTCCTCCACTGCAGCTCCAGAGCGCCCCCTGTCTGTCGGACAGAGGCAGACTGTAGGTTTTCCCCTTGATCCAGGAGCAGTCCCAAAGTGGCTCTGCTCTTCTCCAGCGTGGCCAAGTTTTCCTGAAAGGAATGTATAAGAAAAATGTTCACAATCAACTTACAATAAAACTGATCATTGATTATTTCTACTATTTTATGACTTACTTACCACGTTTATCTATGCACATATGTAGGATGTAAACAAATATACTGTACTGTAACATGTACCTGGCAGTCATCTATTCTCTGCTGTAGCAAAACTCCACCCTCACTTCCCCATGGCGGCTGACGACTCAGAAATGCCTCACACTTGTCCAGAAGCCTTCCCAGTTGACCACAATTATCCTCCCACAGTGTCCACTCCTACAATACCAATAAAAACATACTTTTGATACATTCACACACAAATCCCCCAAAGAAATGTTCACATGTATAAATTCAAATGGCCTTCAGCTATTGCTATGCTACAAACCTGGAGCCTTCTTTGAGAAGTCACTTGCTGATCCAAAGCCAGTTGTAGCAAAGCTTTGGCCCTGACTTCCAGCTGTACCCACTCCTCCTCCGGACATTTCAGGGCTTCGGGTTGATGTTGGAAAAGATACTGTGCAAAAGCCAACTGGGACGCGAGGGCCTGCAGGAGCTTTAGATTTATAACAATATAACATAAACGGATGGGTAGAATAGTACTCACAAGTAAATGTATTGTTCATTTCAACATATTGGCCATACTTTGGTAAAATACAGATATGGAAATATTTATTTTACATAGCCCTTAACTACATTGTATCTACCTCATTAAGTACACTGTAAAACACTGTGTAACAAACTGTATTAGCATGGAACTACATTGTACCTGTACTTATGGTACATTAAAACTACTCCAAGACAAGTTACCCAAAAGGGTTACTTAAGCCATTAAAAGTGATTTTGTTGTTGCTTCCGTAGCAAAGGCCCTCCCTTGTTGAAATGTACTGGATAGGGAGATACCTTGGGTCTCTGTAGGGCAGCTTGAAGTTCACTATGGCTGTGAACACTGAGCGTAGGTCTCGCTGTAATGCACTCTTCACCCAGTTCCACCAGTCGACTCATCCCCTGAAGCAACAACTGGGAAGCCTGTTGCAGGTCAGCTCTTTCCCCTGGACGCTCTCTCAGAAGTCCAACCAACACACACTGAGCAAAGAACAAAACAAAGTTTTTTGGAGTCACCTCATGTATCATGTATTTTTACTGTTTGAATACAACTTTGAGATTTATCATTCTTATAGTTTATTGTGATGATATACTACATTTATTTTTTTTCCCTTAAAAGTTCAAAGTCAAGCATAGTTTAAGTTTGTTCTTTATGAAGAATAAAAAACCATTAGGTAAAAAACAATGAATAATAATAATAATAATAATAATAATAATAATAGTTCTATTTTGCGTTTTCTGTACTGCACAAAATACAGTATTAAAATAATGTGTTATTTTAATAAAATGATTACCTTCAGTTTAGGAGCTTTCTCTAAACTCTGGAACATCTCATTCCCTTTCAGATCAAGGTCATCCATAAAAGACAAGCTGTTAGTGATCAGCTGAGAGACAAGGAAAAAGTATTAAAAATTAAGAATTAAAATAATTTATCTTAAGACACCATCTAAGACACATATTGAGACTTGTGTTTATAAATGCTTTCTGTAAAAACACACACACCTTCTGTGTGAGACCCGTTTGTATGCGTAGCTTGTCACTGAATGTACTTAGACATTGCTGGAGGCAGGTGACACACTGAGAAACATCTGGATTATCTACTGTCTCAATCTGATCCAACAGTTCTGTCAAGGCTGTTAGTTGACCTGTTACACACTGCATCAAATAAAAGATACAAATTTTAATGCTTAAGTGAAAGTAAAAATAGTGTAATGTTAAAAGTATTAGACTCACCTCATTTTGCAGCAGCTTAAGTTCAGTGTCACCATCCTCAGCCCTTACAGAGGTTAACACAAGGTCAGTGACAGCATCTAGACACAGTAAGACCTGCTTCAGAGCGTCAAACAAATCTCTTCCATCACCTGAAACACCTGAGCTCACCTGGATAAAAATCAAGATATAGATATAAAATTTTTTTATTTGTAAATATTTTACATCATAATTTCATGTGGTACATACTATTGGCCTGAGCATGAGTATAGTCTGTTGAGTCTGCTGAAGAACGGCACAGGTGGAGCCAGTTTCCACAGCTTCTTCTTTTATAACCTGAATAAAAAGTAATTGATTTTTCCCCAGGTAAATAAGTACAATTTTGAGAATCACAAAAGAGAATGATTAAATTGTTACTTGATAATCCTGTTGTAATTTATCAAGATTGTACATCTTTTGAGAGATCTGTTCAGACAGTTGACTCCATAATGGTTGGCTATTGACATCTTGGCAGTTTAGTCTATAATGCCATAAAATGTGTTATTGCAAAAAGGCTGACACACTATTATTTACTTTCATTTTTACCTGAATGGCTCCTTTAACTTGTCATGTTGCTTTGACTGATTTGAATGATCCTATAAAGCATAAATAGACGTACTCATAAATGAATGATATATTGCCCAATACTTTTTACTATAAATAATAATAAAGCAAGACATACAGTTTTTTTAGCATGTGATCTATATGCGTTAAAAAACTGCATATTTTGTCCCTTTGCCACTTGGATGCAGAATGTACTTAATTTAGAGGCTAAGACAGTTTGTTACATGATACAAGACTATTTATGTATATTATATACTGTGTGCTAAGAGAAGCTATTAAGAAAAATGTGAAGTACTTTTTTACTGAACAGCTCCTGAATTGGACTTGAGGACAATGATAGACACTCCTCATCCTCTTCAAATATAACAGCTGCAGCAAATGGAGTTATCGGTCTCACAGGAATCACACGGGTATCTTCAAAGCCAGCAGTGGTCTGAATGAGCAGAGACTGAGGTGTGCTAATGACAAACGCTTCATGTCTCTGGGATCCATGGTTGTCAAGGGCAACACATGTAGACTTGTAATCCGAGGGATTGTCTGCAGGGGTTTGCAACTCTTGTATAGGATTTAGTGAATCTTCAGCATCAGCTTCTACGTCTAGTCCATGGTCCACTGTTTCTGAGTCACTTTCCATATTTTCAGATGTACTGGTGTCAAGCCAAGGCCTCACAGACAAAAGCCAAGATTCAGTTGTGCCCAAACTTGTGTCCAATTCATTTGGCAAACCATCAATTTCCTAAAATAAGATAACGAATTATACAATAATTAAGGACGTTTTTGTTTAAAAACATATAGTATGTTACCTCAACATTTGCTAGTTGTTCAGCTTCATCCATTCTCTGTAGGTCTACAGCTTGTATGGTCTCATCTGGTTCCTAAAACAGAGATAATGCACACACAGAGACACATCACTGTTATACATGCAGACTGTGAATAGACGTTTTTGTAAAGCGTCCTGTGGAGAAACACATTTGCAGCAGCTGCATCTGACAGAGTGAGGGCGCACGGAAAAGGCAGTGGCAAAGTGTCCGTCTCAACAGAAACATGTAGAGATTGAGAAAGTCCATTCAGTTCAACGTGTGGGGTTCCTAAAAAGGTGAATGTAACATAAAGAAAATATATATATCTTTGAGCAAAATTTTAGAAATAGAAACGTGCGTCTGGGTCAATGGCACAGAAATGTTACCTCTGGGATACTGTTCATTTGTGTGTCTGGGTCTAGGGCGCAGTAATGTCTGGGATACTGTTCATTTGTGTGTCTGAGGACAAGAGTGGCAACAACCATCTTCCTTAAGCTCGTCCTCCTCTCAACCAGACTCCTGCTTTCAATAATAATAGTAAAGGTGGAAACTGACTGACTAACTTAACTAAAAATATGTGTATTCATCATTATTCTTGATGTGTTAAGATGTTTTTATTCTTTCCTACTTTCACAGATATGAAAACACATTAAATGTAGACCTGATAAAGTGCATTGAAGCTGCTTTAGTCAAATTTTGGAACTATTTGGGTTGTTTTATAACTTTGAGGACATGATTGCGCAACAGGGGAGTAATCCGACACAGATAAATGAGTTTTGCCTTGAAATCTTTAAAAATGTGTTTCACAATTCCCTTTTTAGCTATTAACAATAATCATGCTCTGGACAGAGAGAGATTTCATTTCCCAGGACAGCACACTGTAATCTTTTACCTGCTTCCTGTCTGATGGCTTCTTGGATGTTGGTAAGGCTTCCATTGTTCTCATGTTGTTCTTTAGAAGGAAAACAGAACAAAAAATAAAGATAAAGATGCATCAGATAAAAGCTGCTATATAAAATAATGGTTGATCTATACAATACATCTATTGATTTCTTGCATAATCTAGCTCACACGCTCTATCACCTTTCCTCTTCATTCTGATGTTTGTTTGAACTTCAGCAAGTTTGTCGTAAATGTTAATCCATGGCTAAATCATTTGGCTTGTTGTGATGAGATAGACTTCTATTTGAACTCACGAGCAGGTAAACTGGACTATCTAAAAAGGAGCCGGCTACATAAAGTAGTCATGGACACAGTAATATACCTCCAGTGCTGAGGCCTGTTTGTGAGAGAGTTGTTCCAGTTCCTCGATGTGCTGCAACAGTGAAGAGGCTTTAGAAAACACCAACAGTTGTTCCTCTGCGCCCCACGGGAGGTTCAGCTCCTCCTTCACCCTCTGTATCTCATTTAGGACCTTTTTCATTGATGTAGCATTGGCCAGGATTACCTTCAAATAAAAAGAAGTGTTTTCTAAGTCCAAAAATGTTGTAAAATGTGGCAAAAATAATAAAATTACCAATTGTTATTTACTAATTAAGTGAGAATATTCCTGCAAATTCTTAAGCCTTTTTCAATACATTAAACAATATGAATGTCATACCTGTCTGTTGTGAAGATGCTCAGTTACAGAAATATTTCCATTGTCCTCTGAGAATAATATTGCTTCAATCTTTGACAAATCACTCTCGACTGTCTTCAGCTCAACTTCAAAATCCTGCACCACCTGTTAGCACAGAAAAATTATCAACTATAGCCAGACACAGTTCAGAAATTTGGCTAACATTTCAATGCAAGCCATTTTAAATACATATTTAGACTTTAAAACATTTATTTATCCCCTCCTCCTTTTGTAAAGTCTGATCTAGCTGGTCCCTGAAGCTTTGTCACACTTACCGTAGCAGCCTGTAGAAAACACCCTAAAGGCTGCAGGATGGTTTTTTGCATTGTGAGCACATGTCGATCTGTGTCATCCAGCTTCTTTTGTTGGACACTAACGTCACACACGACAGAGACGTCAGACAGGATCGGCCTGAACTCCTGTAGTACATGCCTGATCCTCTCCGAGTCCTCCAACAGCAGCTGAAAATACAGACATAATATAAAATATGACTGTTAGCATAGTAGCTATTCCAGGACTGACTCAACAATGTGTAAAAAGTCTGTAAGTCCATTGTATTTTGTATTTTTGTTTTATCATAACAGTAAAGACAGGCCAGGTTTTGGGTAAGGCCACTACTGATTTTCTTTTCCTTACAAAGCCACAAACCTGGAGGGAGGTTGCATGATTTTGGAGACTTCTTGCTGTGGTGAATGAGGAGGAAGCGCCAAGCCAGGACTCCGCCTCATCTAACCAGCAGGTGGCTCTGTACATGATGTCTTCAAACTTATTCAGACAGGATGGGATCTGAAAAAAATGTAAAGAATAAAGAAGACCCAATAGTTATACCATGTACCAAAACTATGTATTGTTGTATTGAGTTTAAAAAGAGTCAGTCTGACTTTGCTGAGGAAGGTGGTGTGATGCTCCACCATCTGAGCAGTGTTCTGGTAGCACTGCAGGGGTTCAGTGAGTTGGTCCATGAGAAGGTGAGCCTGGTCTGGGATGTCCTCAGCGAGATCTTGGACCTCACTCTCCAGCAGCATTAGACGACCGTGCCAAAGGTCCAGCTCATCCCACACAAGCTAAAAAGAACAGAGTACAATGCGAAATACATATAGTATACTGTTGTTTCTGCATCTATTAAGTACTGTATTCGCTCATATTATCAGTTAAATTATATGGCAATAATTAACGGTCTCTTGACACTCTGGAAAGACCACTCAAAAGAAAAAAAATAAATAATTCAAAACTAGATTTAGATATATCATAATGAGTAATTCCTTTCTACAAACTTGCATGTTATATTCATCAAGATAAAAACATTGGTAAGTTGTATAGTTAACAAAAGAGCTGCCCTTTCTTCACGGTATATAAATGTACATAATGAAATGACTCAAACCTTAAGCGCATTTTGAGCTTCAGTAACATTTGGACTTCTCTGCCTCAGTAGCTCTTTAACTCTCTCCAGTCCTGACCTCAGCTCCTCCACTCGACCGGCCAACCTCTGCACATGCTCACTCCTCTCTGAGATCTGATCAACAATAAACAAAACCTCAGATTAGCCTTATTTGGGATGAAAAATTGTCCCTCCAACATCACTGGTGCTGTGTCTAGTCTACCTATCTAGTTTACCTGCGCCTCTGCTCTTTGTAGAGAGAGTTGAACCCCTTGTACGTTTTTGCAGATGTCTGTGGGAATCTCACTGTAGCGACTGTGAACACTGTCCACAATGTGTTGCATTTTGGCCTTAAGAGTGGACAGTTTATTCTTGTACTCCTTTATGGCACACAAAATGATAATAACTTTTACAATACATATTGGGATTACAATACAATGATTTAAAAAACTTACCAAAAAAACACAGATTGAAATTTGACTAACAAATGTAATCTTTAAAGTATCAAATTTGCAACACAGACTATCTCCTCAGCACAGGTTTAACAAAAACAAAGACAACAAGAACTGATGACTTACCAGTTGTTGGCTTTGACTGGAACAGCTCTGTAGCGTTGGATACAGGCCTAAAACATGATGTTCCAATTCTGTTAATTCTTCTATAAGTTGATGTTTCTCGTTCTGTTTTGCCTGAGCAGCTTCTACCACGAGCTGGTTCCTCTCCTTTAAACTAAAGACAACACACAGTCATCACAGAAATACATCTTCACAATGAATCAATGAATGAACTTATCTATATACATTAGCCTACCTCCTGACGCTCTCGCCAATCTCCACCAGTGTTTTGCTGAGGGGCCCGGGGCTGATAGGGCCCTGGGAGTGAGATAGGCTCAGGGCGTGCTGCAGGCGGTGCTCCAGGGAGGCCAGGGCCCGCTGCTCCTGCTCCAGCCTGGTCTGGTGCAGCTCAGTCTGGGCAAGGAGGTCCTCAGGCTCCCCCTCAGAGACACTACCACCAGAAGAGCAGTCAGCGTGTGAGGTCTGAAGAGAGCTGCAGCACTGATTTATCTAAAGAAAAACATTAAATTAATTATTGCCATAACATCCAATGATAAAAAATAAATCAATACTGAATGAATGGAGTAGAGTAACATTTTGAATTACTCACACTAGCACTAATGTCCTTCCATTCTTCTGTTCTCTGCTCAGTATGTGCCAACAAGAGGCCAACACCACGTCGTAATGAAGCCCAGCGCATCCAGAGGGCACCCACCTCATTAACCATCCCCGCCCCACATCCCTGCATCGGACATCCTGCTCTCAGCTTCTCTATCTCCGCTGCAAGACTCTGGAGATCCCCCTGTAACAACTTCAAAACCAAAGTAAAGATATCAATGATAAAGTTACAAAATCAAATGGATATTTAATGAGTAGTAATATAGCATTAGGTAAACATGTAACAGTAATTATATATTTAATGAGTAGTAATATAGCATTAGGTAAACATGTAACAGTAATTATATATTTAAACCCACCTTGGCTCTTTTTTGCTGTGTGACACATTTTTCATAAGAGTTGATATGTTCTGCTGCACATATTGACAGATTGTCTTCAAATCCATACAGTTGCTGCAATACATCTTCATGACAACTTCTCTGCTTTTGCTGCCTCTCTGGACATCTGGATACATTAAAAATGTATTCATATAGGCAATAACATTGCTAATAACAAATACAGTATCTTAATGTAACTTGATGCTACAGTACTGGGTCATCAAGACAAACTAAAAACCAAAAGCTACAAATATATATATACTGTTAAGCAGGTCAAACAAGGCAGCCAGGGCTGACAAAGACACATACACAGATGGAGAACCATTCACTCTCACATTCATTCACTATGGGCAACTTAAATGTATCCTCGACATGAATTACTTTTTAGGTATGAAAACAATGTTGCCAGTGTTACTGACAAAATAGTGTATCATTTTTTTTATAATTTACAGAAATATCATCTAAAGATTAAATTCGATACAGCACAAAACACCCAGTACCTTTGTAAGGCTTCTAGCCTGAGCTGAGCCTGGGCATCCAGCACTGCTCTCTCCACCAGTAACTGACTGAAGATCTGGATGTGGAGCTCCTCTGTCTTGGTGAGGGACAGACAAGGCTGGTGGGGCACACGTTTTCCAAGATGGTCGACATGAGCCTGAAATCCATCCTCCAGAGTTTCTAGAGCCAGATGAATTAGCTTCTGCTTTTCTGTACAATCAACAAACTTTCCAGTAGATGAGAGAATGGTGGCTTCAGCATTATGAAGAAAGCTTTTTGCTCCTTGAGCAGCCCACTGAAAATCTTTCAGAGACTCTCGCGCTTGCGATAAATGCTCCTGTGAAAGAATCATAATCAAGATAATACAAGCAGAATAAACCATGCAATACAAAATATAGACGTTTATACACATTTACTGTATATACACCGAGTGACTATCTCAAGTGAACATTATAGCAATTGTAAAGATTTGAGTGTGTTTGACAAGCTAGGGCTAAATTGTACCACTTGGCCGAGCGGCCCCAAAACCGCAGCTCTTGTAAGGTGTTATTAAGCATTGAATAACGTCATATTTTGAATAAATTGATGATTGATTTTGGCTGAAATAGACGATAGCGTTTCTAGACACACTTTGCTAAGAAGTGAAATAGGTCTGTCTGGGCAAGCTGCAGACACTACAAAAACAATAAAACTGGTATGCGTTCATGTCCCAACTCACCATTTCTGCATGGCACTCTTTCATCGCTGCATTTCTCATTTTGTACAGTTCTTTATAGTTTCTCAGATTCTTCTTCTCTCTCCGTGCAAGACCTTCCAACATCCTCATCCCAGACTCCATATTCCTCCACATTATCCAGTGCTTCTCTAGTCTAACATCTATGGCCTTTTCTTCTGGATCAACAGGACCAAGTTCTTCCAGCTCTTGTTTAGTCTTTTTCATTAGCTCCGTTAGGGCATGCAGTTCAGTTTCAAAGTGTAGACCTAACAGGAGCTTGCTCTCTAGGTTTTTAATATCTTCCGTGATTGACTGCTCCCAAGAGACCAATGTTTTAACAAGCTGGCGAATCCTTTGCCTTTCTGAATTCAGCTCTGAAGGATATAATTCATCAGCAATGGCCTCCAATTGGTTGGCTGCTTCTTGACACTGAGTCTTCACCAAAGGAAGTTCAACCAGGATTTTTTGACACAATCTAAACCTATCTCCCAGACTTGCTGCTTTGTTATTGGCATGAGACACTTGTTCGTTTATCATATCCTTTGACTCCTCCATTTGCCGCTTCAGTTGCAAATATTTGTCTTGCTCATTGGCACAAATGGTCAAAGCAGTGCATTTCCCCAGCAGTTCCCCAATTGTATCCAATAGCAGACTACACTTTGTCTCCTGACAGTATTGAATTCCCTTCACTTGACATTCATGTTCTGTTAGCATATGTTGTATACGCCCAATGTCTGAAATTGATCCTACTGTTAGCGGAAACCTTAGCTTCTTTAGCGCAATAGAGATCTGCTCCAAGCTAGTTTCAATAGATGAGAACTCCTCAGCTGATGTGGTCCACTGATTAATACGTTCTTCCAATTCCCATACATTTTCCTTCATGTGTGCGAACAGTCCTTCTAACTCAATCCTGAGCCCTGACAGTCTATTCACAAGGTAGCGACTGTCTCCAGGGCTCAAACCAGCTGAGATTTTCTTGCATCTTTCCTCCAAATTTTCAACTAATTTAAGATGGTTCTCAATTTCCATAGCATCTACTTTGTGGGTGATGAGCTCCTTCTCCAGGTTTGTGATATCAACATCAAAAACAATGTCAACATGTCCGATTTTTGAGTCTATTTTGGAGTGAATTTCAGCAAGCCAGATGTCCATACTGGCAAACTGGTCTAACAATTGCTCATTTTCCTTCAAATTATTTTTCATTGTTTGAGCACCTTGACGCAAGCTGCTAGAAATAGTCTCATACAACTCAGTGATTGCATAAACTACGTGCTCATGTTCTCCTTTGACTAAATTGTCTATTTCTTGAAACTTTTCAATACTGGAGTACTTACAAATAACATCCTTTTGAAATTTTTCAATCTCTGCAATCTGAATGCGTGCCTCTTCGGGAAAAAGTGCCAGGTTTTTCCTTGTTGTATAGTAGTTTTCTGCTTGTTTTGCCCATAAAATCAGATCCTGTAAATGCATCTCACTTTTACTGGAGGAATTGCATCCATAACTCTTATTTAGCATCCCTAGCTTCATCTTGGTGACATTGAGCAGTGATCCCAGTTCTTCAAGACAACTATCCATGACATCCTTCTCTTTCTGTCTCATAGAAAATTGAGCGAGGGCATCAAACTGTGATCGCAAGTAGCTATAAATCTGGTTGTATAATTTCAAGTCTGCTGTCCAAAAGATCACATCCATTGTTCTTTGGAAATCACTGACTACTGTAAGCACTGACAATGAGGTTAGTAGATTTTGCAGTCTGTCTTTTAGTCCGTTGGCTTCTTGTCTAAAAACAGACAGTTGAGATGCTGAGTTTGAAGCATGGTGTAGAGCTCTTTTGATGTTTTCCTTTAAAAGTCTCCATTCTTCCTGGAAGTCTCTCAAATGAGCCACAAGAGCTAAACTGTCAGTGTTGCTCAAGTGAACAGACAACTGGCCACTTGACTTAATCAGTTCATCAATGAGGCATGTTTTCTGGTCCATAGTCCTAAGCAGAGCACGGAGTTGAGCTACAAGTTCATGGCTTTCCAAACTATGCCTGATGATAAAAGAGAAACACATGGTTAATCACACAAACTTCAATGACATCATACATTCATTGGCCACTTTATTAGGTACAGCATTTAACATCTAATTAACAAACAACACAGTCGATCACACAAAAGCCAATACATTCATATTTAGACATGCACATATGTCAAGATAAAATTGCAGAAGGTACACCAAGGTATTTAGGTACCTTCTAGCATAGTTGTAGGCAGAGGCTCTACCTAATAAAGTGGCCAGAGAGCGTACATAAACTTTGATTTTCATATATTTACAGGCTTATTTTCTCCTGCTCAGCCGTGACAACTTCAAGAAAGGCTTTGATCATCTTCAGTTGTCTGTGATACTGATTGACCTGATCTAGTTGAGCTGCTTTTACTTGGACTGTGGTAGAGCCATCGAGCAGAGCAGCGTCACATAAATGTGTAAGACTTTCACCAGAGCCTTTTATGGCAGCCACTTGCTCCTGGACGCAGCATCTATAGATCTAAACAAAATAAAAGACCACAACAATAATTAATTTTAATGAACTATTACAGAAATAATGCAAAAAATGAATAATGCTTCTGCTGTACCTCTGCGTCATGCAGTTGCCTCGACATGGCTGTGATGCTGAGCTGTGCTGGTTGATAGCGACAAGTGAAAATGTTTTGAACAGTTCTTATCAAATGGGTCTCTGCTTCACTGGTGGATGATTTCAGACAGTCATTTGGATCACGCTGTGGTGCTATCTGTAGCAATAAATAAACAACCATAAAAATGAAATCAGAATAGAAGAGCTAGAAGTGCTAAACAAGCTCAAATCTATGTTGCATCATGTAATTACTAAGTTTATCTATTTTTAAAAATGTTAAAATTGAGAAATATAAAAGACATCAAATAAAGAACTAAACCAATTCATATGGTTCAATGGGATCTTAGTATTTAATCTTATGTCTTCCTGGTTACATATAATTGGTTTATGTAAACCACACTTGTGCTAGAGCTTCCTGTGGACATTGCAGAGGCATCATGGGAAAATACAAACATCAATCAAAACACTTGGGTCACTCTTATCTGTTCACTGTAGTGTGTATAATCGAGTTCTACTTTTGAACAAAGACACCACACAAGCTTTATACATTAGACATATCCATAAAACTACACAAGGCATATAAAACATTAACAAATCATTTACATTGTAGATCACTGTGTATTTAGTGCTGCCTGCAGTAAAGCAGCCAGCACAGTATTCAAAATCATTTATTGGAGTGTTTTTTTAGTTGTATCACAAAATGCAAAGTAACATTTGCACTGCTATATAAGCTCACTATTGTGGTTTCTAGTTAGTCACTATCTTTAGCTTCACAACCTGGATTAGCATAAAGAGCCAGAAAGATTTGAGCAGTCCCTAACCACTAATGAAACAGTGGGTAGAATTGAACATTCTTCCAAAGCTATTAACTTCACTGTATGTCTTCAAACCTGCTTAACATTTACAAAGTACTGTACGTTTGATCATAATATTTGATACTCACGTTTATAAAGCTGCTGTTCTCCACCGAGCCTTGGACACCTGATAAAATGTCCCTCATGGTGAACTTGTGCTTGTAGGCTCCACTTGTCACCCCTTCACCTTCATAATGATTGTCCAGTGCGCCTGTCCCAGCCGTCTCCATGTCCACAGTGATCTGAGACACACACGGGGCATCGGGTGGTGTTACATTTCAGCCTCCTGTCCTGTTTGTTTGTCCTACAGATAATAACAGAGAGCTTCCTGGTCTTTCCTAACTTGACTATGTTTACGGTGGCCCGGCGAGTCAGTACAGTCAGAGCAAGAATGTGACTATTTTGCCCCGGGAGGCTTCGAGCCCCTCTTTAAAGATATAGTGTATCTGTGGTGACTAGGCAAACTGCCAGGGAAGCACTTGGAGGCAGAGAAGGCATTTCACGAACACTTGTATGAAATGGAAAATATTATTATGATAACTCTGACTTATAATGTTATATCCATGTCAATTTTAGATAGCTAAATGAAGAAACCCCACACTGTTACTACTTCACATTGTATTGGCTGTAGTATTGCACTGGTCATTGTCTACAAGGGAAAAGAGGGCCTTACAGAGTCATGCACAGAGATAAAGCAAGAGCTCACAGAATAAAGATGTACTGTACAAATGTATACAAAATATTTTTGAATTATATGTTGTAAAAAGGCAAATCTGAGGGTAAAGGAACTCAATTCAAAAAGTGAGAAAAAGATTCAAGATACAGCTTATCTGTGGTCACTAGGCTTGACACGCCAGGGTATGTACATTACAGACATCAGAGGCACTTAAGTGGGTAACAGCTTGGTCTAGTTAGAGTTAGTTGATGTTTGTAGCGTGTCAAGACAACTAAAAATAATGCAAGGAAACATTACCCTTGCTCACTTCACTTTGACTACTAAGTGCTAAGCGTCAAAGTGAATAAATGTTAATGTATGTAGCTAAACCTGAGCTGTAATTTATAGTTTTGTTTTCAAAAAGATCCAAAAGGTACTCAGCACATTTTGGGAGAGCAAGTAATAACTGCACAAAACAGCTGTATTTGGAAAAACCTCTAATAATAGCTTGTGAGTTCTGCATAGCGCCAATGTTTGACATTCTTTGGTGGAGTGGTGTCCTATACTACTGTATGTATGAAACTACTGTGAAAATACTGTGCATTCACTTTTATTTTAAAGTTGCCCATAAATGTAATTGTGTAATTGTACTAAGGCATATACTGCACGGCTATGGTATTGGTTGATGTCTACATGCTTTCACTTTAAAAAAATAGGCTGGAAATGACTTGCCTAATGCCCTACGAAAAGTTTTGAATCACAAGTTACAAATGTCAGACTTTTACAATGAATGCACCACTAAATGACAACTCAGAGTGGGCTGATTTTAGCACTGAAACAAGAGAGTTGTAAAATGTCAAAAGACAAGTTACACCAATCACACACTGTTAGGACAAAGAATGGAGAGAACTGGAAATGTCATTCTCTGATAAGCTTCTACTGGAAAAGAAAAGGCGTTGCAAAAAATTTGTAGATATAACATTTGGATTTTTGCTCAAAATGATGCACCTTTTCATTTTAAGATAATTCTATTTGAAAAACTGTGCAATTCTCCACTTGACTGGACTTAGTATAAAAAGTACAAATTCTATTT
This sequence comes from Philypnodon macrostomus, assembly GCA_036025475.1. Taxonomy (NCBI): domain Eukaryota; kingdom Metazoa; phylum Chordata; class Actinopteri; order Gobiiformes; family Eleotridae; genus Philypnodon; species Philypnodon macrostomus. Next base: position 23,103 of record JAVQKC010065412.1, read on the forward strand.
ATAGGTCAGGATAATCTAAAATAAGTAATTGTGTGTATGTGTAATTCTGTGAAACATGAACATTACCTGTCCTTGTGTGACCGCTGTGTCTTCAGACAATACAGGAAACTCCAGTTTACACACTTCCTGAAGCAGTCTAGTGAGCCGGTCTGTACTGTACTGTTTTTCCCTGCCGTCTATGTCATTTTCATTATTTGCCATTTCTACAGGATGTGCATTAATGTCCTCAGCTTCACTGTCAGACGCCATTGTTAATTTCTTGCTTAGGCCTTCTCCATCTATTGTTTGCAAAATAGGCCCCAAAATTGGTGTCATGTCCGTTTGTTTGAAATCTTGAGCTGCATTGCACACTACATCTATGCCACAATTTACTTGATCGTTCCTTAACTCATTGGTTTCTATGTTATGTTTGCTTTGTAATTCCTCCATGCAAGAATTGAGATGGCGTTCTTCATGACCACTGGTGGGTGGTAATACTTCTGAGGCACCCCATTGTGAACAAGTCCCAATCATTTCTGACTCTGAATCCTGGACAGTTGTGTTTTGGATAGCTGCAGGATAAGTATCCAATGTTGCTTGTTGTATAAAACTGGTCTGTGCATCCTGGTTCTGACCAAGCCCACTAACATTGGTCCCTCCTGATGTTTCTGTAGCAGTCTGAATGCAAATTGGATGTTTTTCTTCAGTGCTGAATAGATTTTTGCTTTGAATTTCTATGTTAGATTGAGTACAATGCAATGGTTGGCAATGTGATGCTGAGGAAAAGCAGGACTGGACCAGGGGTATAGTTTCTTTTTGAGGCAAAGTTGAAAGTGGACTTTGACAGGAGATGTTGCTTATTCTGGAGTCTGAAATGGTGTCATCCAAAACAGGTGAAAGCTATGGAAAAACAAAATGTGATGTAATTTTTATTATATAGTATCGTTGTGAAAGATGAGCAGAGAATAGAGATCACAGTGAAGATATGACCTCTCTAATCCCTGTAAAATTCCACATAGACAAGTAAATTGAAACCACTTAAAGCTTAGACAATGCCATACACATGTTTAGAAATGCCATGGAAATCTGGAAATGCTGTGTATAAAATTGTAGATTTGTGGACTAAAAAGCAGCTTGATAATAAAAAAATGAAGAAAACCTTTAAAAAGATTAGCCTCATCCTCCCATTAAAAGCGCAAAATGGTTTATTATGCTAACTGTGAGCCACAAAGAAGCAAAGGTATCCCCCTAGTATTATTAAAGGGCAGAGGATGTACTGTACCTGTGACATTTAGAGAAAAAAGCTCTACAAAAGACAAAATCCTGCTGCGAAGTAAAATTATTAATGTTTTTACATCTAAAAAGGGCAGATAATGGTCATGGTTTTAGCATAAAGTGCTGGCTCAAATTGGTAGTGTATGAAGGGCTATTTTTTGGTATTTGTAATAAAATTTCAACTTTTACTTCCTAATTGAACTGTTCTTGAATTTATTTTAACAACCAAGCCTGCACATTGTTTGTGACATCAATAATTCATTTATTTATCTGCTTATTCTCTCTAGGATGACAGCAGCCTAGCTCAGCAACTATGGGCTTTAAGAGGTTGGATAGTAAGTCACAGGGCGGAACTGACATGAGAAGTAAGGTTGAGACAGGTGAAATCATTGCTTTTTGTTTTTGTTTTGTTTCTGAGCTCAAGAGAGAGAGTGTTATTCAGTTTTTTTTTAACATAATATAACAGGATAGTTCTCAATTTAGAAAATGACAGCTGGCAACATTCGAATGTTGTGGACATTCATTGTGGAGTCATTTATACCTACAAATATACAAAAATCAAGCATGCAAGTATCAAGACGTTTTACACAAGGAAAATGCCAGAAAGGTTTGTATGTATGTATGTTTTGTCTTGTCATGACTGCTATTAGAGATGATTCATAAAAGTTAAAAAACCTGGCTGGATGCAGGTAGTTGAGTTTGTTCTGATTGCCTCTGCTGCTGTAGGTGGATGTTGACCTGAGTCACCCCTGTTTCACTAAATACTGTGGGTCTGGTACAGTCAGGTCCATTGGTCTCTGAAATTTGCCAGACGCTGGAGCATGAGAGAGCACAAACAGACAAGCAATCAGGACATATATTTAGGACATTTGAGTACTGGTCATAACAGAGTGGTTCACTGTAACAGTCTAATACAGACAACAATATAATTCTAGCTGCTAAAGTGGATAAAATGTAAGACTAAGATTAAGAGAAGTTAACACAGTGAGTTAGGCCCAAGGATCTGATTTTATATTCAGTTTAAAAATAGAATAATGTAGAAAAGGAAAAGTGTAAAGTTTCTATATGTTTTTTTTCACCTGTCAGAAACGGCGTTAAGAGTTTCTTTTTCAACTTGTTGATTCTCCTGCTTTTTAGCCTGGACCATTCTTTCTCTCATGCAGTTGTCCAGCGCCCTCTTGTGGTTCAGGAGGTTATTGAGTTGTTGGGACACACAGGTGCCTGGCTCCATTTGTGCAACAAGCCGAGAGAGGTCTTTCTCCATGTCTGCTAGTTGTTGTAGCAAACGCTAAAGAAAACAATCATGAAATGAGTTATACACAATAGAAAATACTCAATAAAATCAAAATCACAATAATGTAAGTGCCTGGAGCTGCAAAACCATATCAAATAACTATCATGGTATAGCCCAAATTTAGTTTTAAATTTAGACCTGGTTTAGTCTTGACTTAGTCTTTGACTTATCTAGTTTTGACCAGTGAGTACCGACTTTCTGTGGCTAATAAAGCCCACATGTTTCCAACCAAGTCAAAAATATATTCAGAATAGTTCTCATTTAATGGATGATTTATTATTCCCAATTACTATACATTGAACATGTGTTACAAACATATTGTAGGTGTATGTTACCCTTTGTTCTGGATAAGATGTTGGTGAGGTCGTTGTGTGTTCTCTCTGATTTTGACGGGTTGACATCTTTCCTTGCAGAGATGTCAGTTTGTGGCGGCAGTCCTGCAGCAACTGGCCAAACTGCTCCTCATTACACACAGCTTCCCTGGGGCAGCACACATCCTGTGGACATTTCAGTCACACACAAACCCATAGTCAGGAGGCTAAGCTAAAACTGAATTTTTGATTTGAACTTGTACAAGACATTTTTTTTTTTACATCCAACTGTGCCTTAAGCGATGATAGGCAGGTCTCTAATTCAAACCAAGGGAAATCCTCAAGAATGCAGTCTTGGGTTGGTTGAGACGCCTCCTTCATGTTTTCATTTACCATAAAGGGTTGACTAAACGTTGAAGCAGAGGAAGGGCAGTCCATACGAGTCTGTAGGTCACTAAGACATAATAGAAGAACACAATATATTTCAAGATTTTGCAATGTTATTATAAAATGTGAAAACAATTGCTTGGATTTGATGAGGTTGAACTGACCGTAGCAGATCCCCTGTTTTGGTTTCCTGGACTTCATGTTTCAGGACATCTACTGTATTCCCAGTGGCACATGTCTGTATATTTGCTGCTGAACTTGCCTGAAACACATTTTGACAAAAGACACACCTGACATGGACAGACAAAGCACCATAATCACCATCTTTGTACAAAACATGGACACTCCTTATTGAACAAGTACAGACACAAAACCCCAGATTAATGTGACCACACCTGTCTCTACCATGGCATCATTAAATAAGTGCTCAAAAACAGATGTACAGTAGTAGGCAAAGTGATTAGACAAGTGCTTTCAAAAATATAATTTTATTATATATTTGCATTGTGTGGCAGTTTATTGCAGTATCTCACCATTGTGACATAAACCCCAGCCTAGAAAGTAAATATCTTAACCTGGTTTAGCTCCACAAACCCGATCTCAACATCACTGCACTTGCCTTACTGTACAACGCTGTATGTGCTACACAAGACAAGGGCCTGAGCTGAATTCATTTTTAAATAAATTGAGATTTCTTACCAAATGCAGGCCTCTCTGGACTGTGGAGTTTTCAGAGACTGGAGCGTCAGGTTGTTTGACTTGTTTGACACAGGATCGAGGAGATGGTGAGTCAAAGAGCTCTAGTTTCCTGTTCTGTTTCTCACCGGGTCCACCTAGTACATCTGCTTCAAGTTTGTTAAATCGCTCAAGAAGTTTCCCGCTCTCTTCAACCAGTGGCATCTGCTGAAATGTGGAGTTTCTTAAGAGCAACACAAGCTGAGAAAGGGTCTCTGTATTCACCCTGCAGGGCACAAAACAAAATGCACAAATATAAAAAATATTTAATGTATTTGTTATGCAGTGTAGTTAAACACAACAAAATGGCAGATACTGGCATTGTACATGAAATAACTTGATACAACTGACTGGTTGTATCAGTAAACAAGACAGTCGTTAGGGGTGAGTCAGCCTCAACATTATTCTTAAACCTACAATGTTACAATGCCACATATAATTATAATGTTGAGATAATTAAAGTTGATCAGTGAAAGCACAAATCATTAGCACTAAAACATGTAAATGAAAATGAAATAAATGTTGTACTATGAAATATCTAAAACACAATCACTGTTCACTGTACACAATCAAGGTTTACCTGTGTTGAAACACATCTTGCTGCAGAACACTGAGATCACTATTGTCTTGATGCTCTACATTGTTCAGCCATTGTTTCAAATGCTTGTGCTCTTTTTGTAGCCTACAAAACAAACACTGTGTTACCAGGTAAAAAAACACACAGGGTACTGACACAGTGTATTCACAGTTCGACTGCCGCTCAAACAAGTCCGACCCGCTCTTATATCCAAACATTGCTCACTATATCTCCAATATATGTGTAATGCAGTCACAGACAATACTTTTCCATGTGTTGTGTGAAGTTAGTAATAATTAAAAAGTAAAATTACGACATAATTAAATAAAAAGGTTTAAATTCACCCATTCTTCTAACACATGAAATCTAGTGTAACCAGAGGGGATTCACAGTAACACAGCGAGAACACGCAGACACCAATCAAAGGGGGTTTCCTTTCCTGAGCCTCAACCTCCTGGCTGAGATGTGATTGCTGTCTGTCTGTGTATAGTGTATATATGTGTCAGCAAAACAACTAACTGGCTTCTGTCTACTGTGCCCCCATTTAAGATTCATAGTTGCTAGGTTACAGTCAACCCCATCGGGTACCTTTCATAGACCTGGATGTTCCTCTGTGTTTGTTCTTCGGCCTCCGAGAAGAGCTCATGAGCCGCTCTAACTTTGTTCTGTAGCTTCTGACCATCATCTAAGAGACTCTGGAGGCTGCTGGGACGTCCCACTGAGGACAGGACCCGCAGGTCCTCCAGGAGACCCTGCACCTGCTCGTCCTGGACATGCAGCTTCAAACACACATCCTGTAGAGAATAAAAGATAAATGAGCTAAATACTGCCATCCTACGAAAGGACTATCCATACTTTAGACAGTTGTGTTGAAAGCAGTTCTAATTCTAGTGCTGGTATGCCATGAATGTTGATTAAATAAAAGTCAATAAATTTGTGTTGTGTAGATAAAGGTGAATTTACCTTAAGTTTCAGTAGCACTGCTGCTGGATCTGTGTCTCTGAGGCTAATTAGAGACTGGTGAATAGTGTGTAAGGAGCTGAAACACTCAGTCATTCTGTCAGTCACATTTCTTTTAGCAGCTTCTGTCTGTCTGTGAACAATCTCCTTCAATTCATCAATCTTTTTCCTTATCTGAGGCTCCAACACCTGCAACATGTGCAACAGATTTAAAATACATATGCCATAAGCTTGTAGTTAAACAATTATAAAAACAGCATAGGGTAAATGGGTAAATGCTAAAAAATGCCCCAGTTTTCCAATAATTAATATGCTGTATTGTGTATCAGAGCTACTGCAAGTATTCAATAGTGCACCTAACGCCATACCTGCAGCTCCAGTGGGGGATCTGCACTTTGAAGGAGCGACTGAATCTCGATGGTCATTGTGTGAAAACACTGCATGGTCTCCTTATGCGCCTCAACTTCATCCTGATGTGATCATAGTTCAAAGCATTTAATTTCCCACAAGACAGACTCTAGCATATACATATACAAGACAGACTCTAGCATATACATTTATAAGACTGACTCTAGCATATACATATACTCTTACCTGCAAGGCCTTAATGTCCTCCTCTTTCTGAAAAATTGGAGAGTGAGCAAAAGCTGCTAGTTTATTGATGGCCCAGGTCTCGACCTCAGCCCCCAGCTTCAGAGCTCCATCCCAAAGACTCAATGCAAAGTGCAAGTTTTCAACATGGGACTCCGCTCTTTCTGATATCTGCAAGTTCAGTTCATGACAGAGCTTTATGAAGTATTTCTCTCACGTGTGTGGTGGCATCAGATGAATTACATACAGTATCTTGTTTATAATAAATACAATGTAATATAATACGTTTGGACTTTGGTAGAACATTCTGGACCATAAGAACGTTTTGACACAGTGCAACATTATTTTCAATACTGTAATATCAAGGAGGAAAAAAGCAAATCAGTATGTTGTTTTAGGTAGAGTCTGTAAACTTACATCTAACCACTGGTCCATCAGACTGTCCGCCTCTGGCTCAAAAGGGACACTGTTGCATTGTGGGATTTGAAGTAAATGAGTATGAAGCTGTCTAGAGACACTTCGCAGCTCTTCAATTCTGTCCTCAAGTTTATTTAGCTCCATTTTAGTCTCAGTGATCTGTATCAAAACATTTAAGTCAGAGAAATGCGTGAAATAGACATTATGAACAATCTTCTAATGTATTTATTACCTTCATTTTAAGTCGCTGTAGGTTCTCTCTCCCCATGTAAGATACCTTGTTCCTTATTGTGTTTTCAGCTATCTGTAGAGTTTCAATGACCTCCGCACTGATCTGCTGATACTTCTTTAGCAACTCGGTCAAGATCTTGCACTGTTCCAGCCTGTATGCATTCACCACATTATATATATATATATATATATATATATATATATATATATATATAAAAATATAGGTATGTTAGGTATATTTGACAGAATTATTAGAACGCTCCTGATGAATATAACCTATATACTGTATATATGACCTGGTTCTAGTTAAATACACTACTGATCTGTGTAACTGTGACGTGAACATTTTCCATTTTTCATACATTTCTACTCAAAAGTCAAAAATGCCTGTGAAAAATATACATCCCGTTGTGATTATTCAACCCTGAGGTAGTTTATTTACCGTTCTAAGACAGCTTTTCTTGTCACATCCCAAAGATCTTCTATGTCTTTGTTTACAATGACGTCACAGCTTTCTGACTGTGAGTGCCCCATCACAGGCTGGAGACCAGAGAGGCAGTTTTTCAGCTTCATTAGGGCTTGTGATCTGCACAGGAGAAAATGCTGAAAAAGGAGATGCACCTACTGTATATAGGCACATTGATTACATGTACTTATACATGTGAAAACTAGAACGAGAAGCATCGTGTTTACAGAAGTACCTTTGTTGCAGTGCTGGCAGTGTGGGCTCCTGTAGGCCAAGGTCTTCTGCTGTTGTTCTCAACTCCTTCAACTTTTCTTCCAATTCCAACGTTTTGTGATCCAAACTCTTTCCCTCCTCTTTAACTTGCCCGGTCCTTCTTCTACTTGTATGGTCCCTGGTCTCCAAAGCTTCTCTATTCAAACCCTGGACCAGCTGCTGTCTATTTTGCTCATATTCCATCATTTCAACATTGTTAAAACATTTAGTCTTTTCACACACTTTCACCTGCTCTTCTGCCCCCACTTTAACTTCACCAAGCTCTTCTTCTATATGCTTGAACAACTGTGTCACTATATTACAACAACTTACATTCGCACCATCCATAGTTAATCTTAATCCAACGTCTTTTAAGGCACTGTCAGTGATTTCTGATTGTTCAAAAGTAAACTGAAATCTTTGCTGTATTTCAACGTCCCAATCTGCAACACATTGCCACTCACGGTCTTCCTGTTTCAAGATTTTTGAAGATTCAGTTTGGACTTTTCTCAATATAGCGAGAAAGAGGTCAAGATCCCGGATAGCTGATAAAACTTGCTCTAGGTACTGTTTTATGTGATGGACACTGCTGTAAGAGGAATTGTTTTCATAATTCTTTTGGTCCAAAAGTTGATAAACTTTAGCCTGTAGCCTGTTATTGATGTCCTATGCAACAAAACAGATAACAGAGATTCAGCAAAAGAATATTTATGAATTAATGAACAAAGAATGAATTGATATATACTTGCCTTGAGCTCAGAGGGTGCTGTGAGATCAGTCAGAGTCAGTGAGGAGATGTTAAAAGGCTTAGAGATGATCTTGTTTATGCTTTCTGAGATTAGCATCACATCATCATCTACAGAGTCCATCGCGTCAGTGAAGCATTTCACACTGGAAACAAGATTAAACCTAGTTTTTTGAAACAAGCCTGACAATTAATTAGACATTTTTATTCTGTATTTTGTTTCCCTTCAGAATCACCTGTACAACACAATATACTAACTGCTAACGGTCTTTTTAACAGCCTGCATTTTGGACTATCATTGCAAGACTAAAAAATGGTTGGATAGACATTTCTGATTAAATGAGCACAGTGATAGATGCACAAAAGGAATAAGCATTCAAGAAAGCAAATATATAAAACTACACATTTCAAATAAAGTCCCAATTATTTCGATACCTTGGTGAAACCTCCAGGCTGATGGGGTCTATTTTGTGTTGTGGGTTAGTAGTCTCTGACATGGCTGTCCACTCTCGCTCCTGCTCAGTCCACATAGACTCGTGTTTCTAGTAAATGGGAGAGTTGCAGGAAGTAAAAGGCAAAACATTAGCCTATCCAATTATAGCAGATTAGAGGCATACAGCTGGTCCAATGGCTTGTGAGTGTGGCACACATGCAATAGTTTGCGACCTGACAGACTTAAGTAATGGTACATGCAAGAAATAAAAAAAATATTAGATGTGAGATATTAAGTGAATAATATAATGTTAGTTACCTGCTGCTGTTGCCAGGTGCCATGATGTGTTTGATCAGCAGCCTTGTTATTAGTATATATTACACAAGGCTGGGACTTTTTATCTTTGACCCTAGACCATAACATGGGAATATATGCAGCCATTTCCATGTGTACTTCCTGAACATGAAACAAGGCATTTGGGTAAGTTTCAAGTAAAACAACAATACTGCTTGCATTTCTCTTTTTGCCCTTGACATACCTCCCATTGCTTTCTGAGAGAATCTGAAAGAAGCAGTAAGTCCTGAACCTGGGACTCAGAACAAAAAGACCCAAAATCTTCTACAGCAGACAAGAAGTCATCAAGAACAGCAGGGTGCAACATTTTCAAAGCTTTCTGCACAAAACACACACACTTTATGTGCAACAAAATACATGCTCATTCAGATTACTTTTATTAGTTTGATTAAGCTTGGATATTGAACATGAAAAGCAAACTCAAACTATATATAAGAAAATGAGTCAGGCAATAACATACACTACATTAAGTGTTTTTATTGTACCTGTTTCCTCTTGGCCTCTGCCTGTGACATCTCTCTGTTACTGAATAACTTTGTAGCCTGCTGGATTCGCGACTGTAGCCGGACTCTGGCTTTCTCCAGTCTGCTTTTAGCTTTTCTGGCTTCTACTGGACCTTCACTGGAAACCTTAACTAGTGATGGTTGAGAAGTTTGATGCTTTTCAATTTCTGTATTTTGGACCTGACTTTGAGATGGTCTATTGCACTTTTTAAGGACAGAAGATACCACAACTGGCTCCTGAGAAAGTAAATAATTAATACAAATGTTAACTGACAAAACTGTCATTTGTGTTTCTATTTCTAGCTGTCATTCAATCCGTTATTAGATATTTCATTACAATTAGATTACTACCAACACAATATAATATGGAATAAAACCATGCTAATTTCAAACCTGCAAATGGACATCAGGGTTTGACATATCAATAGAGAACTGTAGAAACTGTGCCACAAAAGTCATAATGGACTTCTCATCGGGGTCTGTGAAATCAACATCTGAAACACCATAAAAACATTCAGTTGTTATCTAATTGTATAGGCAATCTTCTCTTGAATCCCTATTACCTTGTGGTTCCAGCAGCCGGGGAATGTGCAACTCCCGCTCCGCCAGCTCAAAGGCCTCCTCCAGGTTTTCCAGGTGACTTCTGGACCGAGCCCGGGTGAGATCCACCAGCTGTGGTCTGACAGAGGAGAGGATGGCCAAGAATGCCTCCCCACTTCTCCAACTCGATTTGAAGTTTTTAATATTGACAGGACAGCCAACCCTGAGAAAGAATGTAGGTCTAAATGTTGCAATAGTTGAGTAAGTGCTGATCTATTGACCCAAGTTGATAGAAAGGTTAGGGGCAGGGTCTACCTAATAAAGTGGCCATTGAGTGTTTCATGATTAATTGTGAGAAATTAGATAGTTGTTGTAAACCCACCTTTGACACTGTTCCTTGGCCCAAGTGAGTAGGACTTTTATAGCTGATAGTTTGAAGCTCTGATGAAGGAACCTCTGATCTGATGGGACTGCACTAGCTGAGGGTGGGGTACTTGAAATAGATTCAAGACTTTCCAGGGAATCCAAGGAGGAATGAGGAAAGCTGCTGGACAGATTATTAGCCATCTCTTCAATCTAAAAGAGAAGAATAAAAGTAATGTATTTGAACATATGTTTTCAAATAGTAGTGGTACTCACATGACAGTGGAGAATGATTGTCCATATCAGGCCAAGGATTATAGAGGGCTTTCCATCAATGATATCTGGTATATTTATATTCACCAACTTTACCTACAATCAAACATATGCGATCACATTGTATCAACCTTTTGATATCTGATATGTAAACTGTAATGAAACGCAACCTACAGATTTTTTCCTGAGAAAGTCCAGTGTCGTCTCAATGTCGGCCCTCTGCTGGAAATGTCCATGGCCTCTTTGCCTTTTCTGTAAAATTATTAGGAAGCACATCGCCATCATTGCAAATTTTAACATTATTTTTGATATGTATTGGAAAACAAACATACCATAGGACGCCCAGTGATCACTTCTAAAAGGTCAAGCAAGGCAGATCCATCTCTGAGATCAGAAAACAGGTCTGACACATGTGAGGGAGGACACCTCTGTAACACAAATATTACAAACTTCATTCTGTCCAGAAATAGAACCTAAATAATAATCATAATATCTCAAATTTTATAACAACTCCAGACAGGAACCAGGAAGTAACAAAGGACATGCAGTAAGAGATTTGGGTACTGGGAGGTTGGGCAGGTCATCCACTATTGGTCTACCACAGGTCTACCACATACTGTCACTACTCACTTTGCCTGAATGCATGAACCTGGAAACCACAATATAAATCTAGCTCCATGTTGTTATTATTAATTACTCTTTACATGCTCAGCAGTTTAAACACTTTTTGTATTAGGATGTTGAGTAATGACAAGTACATTTTGCCTTTAAACACTCTATAAATATGTAAGGTTATATCAAGGTGTCCGGATTCAGATTGCATGTTGTCTCGCTCGACTGAAGCTCTATTTATACTCCATGTTCATATCAATAGCAGCACATGGGTCTAAAGCAAGACCAGGACGACCTGATCCAATGGCCTCTGTGTGACTCAGCATGTGACAGCCTTCAAAGGATCAGTTACAAACAGTGGACCACGTCATTAGGGACTTCCCATGTTCTTTTATGGTACTGGCCTATCAGGATTTCTCAGCATTTTCAGTTAACCCACTTTGGCTTGTTATTACATTTAGACATTTTCATTGAATAAAAACAAAATAACACAAAGCAGAGAAACACTATAAAAATAAAGACTTTAGACTACTTTATAGGTAAATAAATTCAGATAAAACTATACCTTTGCAAGCTGAGCATTTATCCAGTTGGTGAATGTTCTTTTCTGAATTTGTTCTTGCTCCACTGAAAAATAGAATATTATAAACATTCATATAGTTGTAAAAAATAAATGTAACCCTGGATGCATTTGCAAAAACATTTGCCCCATTAATGGTCAATAGGAACCTAGAGCATAGCCAGCCTCAAAATACACTGGGACGAGTTGCATTTCACATTGTGTTTAAATACTATTTAATTACAACACAGACATTTCTGTATTTTGCATCAACTCAATTTACTCACCAACACTAGAGAAGTGAAATACTTTCAGGACATCCATGCTCAAAGTTAGTCCATGTAGTTTGACTAAAAAGAATAAGATAAACTACAACTGTTTTGCACTTTCTGTTTTAGTGCCATGCTTCATCAAACTACATTCAGGCTAAAGGCAAGGAACAGAATACAAGACGAGAGAGAGTAACCAAGACACTGACACTGGGGGCACTCACAACTGACTTTCTAGACGTTCATTCTCTTTAATAGGTTCAGACATATATATAAACACTCGGTTTTGGACATACAAGGAGATCTTTAACTGGACATCTGTTGCCAAAACAAAACATTTAGCATATGAAGCATTTCTAGAGATTGGTTAAAAATGTCATGAATGAATGCATTGTTTGGAGAAAGATTCATTCATTATAATAAAACTTGAGACTTAATGAAAATGC
>JAVQKC010065415.1:0-34468 GCA_036025475.1 Philypnodon macrostomus
GAGTTGAGCCGAAAGGCGAAGCTCTCGATTTACCGGTCAATCTACGTTCCGACTCTCACCTATGGTCATGAGCTTTGGGTCATGACCGAAAGGACGAGATTTCGGATGCAAGCGGCCGAAATTAGTTTTCTCCGACGGGTGGCTGGGCGCTCCCTTAGAGATAGGGTGAGGAGCTGGGTCAATCGGGAGGAGCTCGGAGTAGAGCCGCTGCCCCTCCACATCGAGAGGAGTCAGCTGAGGTAGCTCGGGCATCTGTTTCGGATGCCCCCTGGAGGTGATTCAGGCAGGTCCCACCGGAAGGAGGCCACGGGAAGACCCAGGACACGCTGGAGGGACTATGTCTCTCAGTTGGCCTGGGAACGCCTCGGGATTCCTCCGGAGGAGCTGGAGGAAGTGTCTGGGGAGGGGGAAGTCTGGGCGTCCCTGCTTAGACTACTGCCTCCGCGACCCGGCCTCGGATAAGCGGAAGAAGATGGATGGATAGATGGACTATGGGGACAATGTGGGCCCATTAGAGACTTTTGATATAATGGGAAACACTGTGTTTAATGTGACCTCTAGGTCTGGGTGGATGCTGCTGCTCAGATATTCTTCTCTCTGGGCCCTGGTTTTGGAGTGCTCTTGGCGCTGTCCAGTTACAATCCATTTACAAACAACTGCTATCGGTAAGAAAAGAGACTGTAAATTTACTAACCTGTGGATACAAACAAGTACTGAATAAGGTATGATCTCTTTTTATTCATCAGAGATGCCATAGTGACCAGTTTGGTGAACTGTCTGACGAGCTTTGTGTCAGGGTTTGTCATCTTTACTGTGTTGGGTTACATGGCAGAGATGAGGAAGGTGGAGGTGGAGGAAGTAGCTAAAGATAAAGGTGAGTACAGCAGTAAAATTCACTAAATAACATAAAAATGATTAAACAAAAAACATGCTACCAGACATTGTTTATTCTTTCAGGACCAAGTCTGCTTTTCATAACATATCCAGAAGCTATTGCTAACATGATGGGCTCAACATTTTTTGCCATCATCTTCTTTGTGATGATGATTACTCTAGGTCTTGACAGTACGGTATGAAATATAAAATGTGGCTATTAACTATTACCAACTAGAAATATAAATACTATGTCACACTACTCTGCTCATCTGTTTCAGTTTGGTGGACTGGAGGCCATCATTACTGCTGTTTTAGATGAATACCCAGAACACTTCTCTCACAGACGTGAACTGTTTGTGTTGGGATTGGTCATTGTTTGCTTTTTAGGCTCCCTCAGTACCCTTACAAATGTACGTTTTTCATAATCCAAATGTATGACTTTTCTAATAAAAGTGTTCTATGACTCACAGCAGCTCTCTGCACAGGGTGGAGCCTACGTGGTCAAGCTGCTGGAGGAGTTTGGCGTTGGATGCTCCATTATTGCAATTGGTTTCCTTGAAGCTATTGCCGTTTCCTGGTTTTATGGTACACACTAAATATTTGTTTGGTTTAGTTACTCTTTGTATATATGATGTGACAGCTCAGATTTGTTTTAACTGTGTTTTATAATTATTTTTTCAGGCATCCAAAGATTTAGCAGTGATGTTCAAGCCATGCTGGGCAAAGCACCAGGTCTATTTTGGAAGGTCTGCTGGGTGGCCATCAGTCCAGCATTTCTAGCAGTAAGAACATAATCTGCCTTACTTAAACGGTGCAACGAAGTTAAATGTGAAAGGCTATTGCTGTGCATAAGGCAAATATTTACAAACTGTATAAAAAAAATAATCACTGTTATTTTGCTGGTTGACATTTCTACCCTATTACATTACCCTTTGGTATATCAAATTAACTCACCAATATTTTTTCTACATGCAAAGATAGCCTTACCATGTGAGCTTATATATATGTCTCTTTTCATAGTACATCATAGTGAGCTCTCTTCTGAAAGTGCCGTCCCTCACACTCTTCGACTACACATACCCAGACTGGAGCATTACTGTGGGATACATCATGGGCCTGTCGTCTTTTATGTGGGTGCCTATCTACATGGTTTACAAGCTGGTGTGGACGCCGGGGTCACTCAAACAGGTTGGTCTGTAACTGCAAGATACAGATCAACAGTCATTTGCATGGTATTAATCACCTAATTATCTTCTTCAGAGACTGGCAGTGTGTCTGAGACCAGAGAGGACCATACCAGACATCCACCCCGACAACCTCACAATGACCACTGTGCCATAGACGGAAACATGTTGATCACGAGATGAACAGTCAGTTTAGTGGACAAATGTAAACAGGAACATTGTGGCTGTTTTGTTTTGTTGATGACACTGCTCCCTCATTAGCAAAAACTGCTGCTATACCTAGACATTTAAGACACAACTTTTTATGTATTGATAAAAAGATGCCAAAGGAAATAAACCTTACAACAACAACAACACTTTTTTCTGAAGATGACCTGTGTTTCCTGCAGAGAGCATGGCAGGGAAATACTAAATCAAAACAAATATATACAGTATGTATAATTATCAATAACACAATCTTTCTCAATACAAACATCTCTCTGGGCTCATACAGGATGTTATGCCACTGGTATACTAGCTGTTTCCTTTATGTGTTTGTAACAAAGATGATAATAAGGGCAAATTCAAATATTTATCTATGAAAGTTATAAAGTTAGTACATTTCATGTATAAATTTATGTATAAATGTAACAATGACAATAGCGTATTTTGCCTTAATATGTCAGCTTTAATTGTTACACTGTGTATAAGAGGTTGTAAAGGTTGTATTGATATTGTGCCTCTCCATGTTATCAATGAGGACTGTTACACAGTTTTGTGTCTTACGTATTTTCTGAAAATATTTATGTGTTTACATTTACTTGTGTTGTGTGTGTTACAGTTGCTAATGTTTGGTGGTTAGTGGTTATTGCCAATAGTATATCGTCCATTATGAAGACATGCATTGGCTCTTTTTTTACGTGACGTTATCCTTATAAGCACATATTTACATCCCTGTTGTGTTACTACGGTCAAATCTATCTGATCTTCACACGTTTAGCTGATTTTATTCTTAATTAAGACTGAGGCCGTGTGGTGTCACAATGCCATGTATGAATGTATACAAGAGCATCAAGTGGTGAGCAACATATGATTACTCAATGAGCTAGTAGCTGATGGATGGATCAAAGACCTTTTGTACCAGTGACTGCTATTGAAGTACAGAACAGGAAAGCTTGAGAGACACATGAAAGAGAAGAGCTGGTCAAATGGTCTCTTTAGGTAAATATCTCTATAAACATTATTGATTATACGCACATTGTAATTTTAACTGTAGATTTACAATGGGTCTCGTGATATATATTTAAATGCTGAACTGAAAAATATTGGATAAATCTTGGGAATAAACAAAAAACAAAACATCAAATTCCTGAATTTTAATGTCATTGTCTTCTTATGTATTGTCCAAAGACAGGGAAACGCTGGATCAAAAGCCTTGATTGTGTAATAGTGCAATTTCTTGAGACTTGTGTCACATTTGAACCCTTGATGATATAACAGCATCTTTAAGTTCACATTATTATAAGCTGTCCTGTCATAATTTGATCCTGGAAGCTTCCAATTTGTACATTGTGTAGACGTGAGTGACATTTGCCAAACCTCATTAAGCTTCCCGGGCAAATAATTAAGAGCAAATTAAGTGTTTTAAAAGTTTGTACCCTTAAGTTGTATAGACTATAGAGGTAAATGCCATATACATCAGTCATGCATTAAATGTATAGAACATCATAACCCCAAGGAGGTTGACCTTCTGTTTCATTGCTCTTTGACATTTCAGAAATGGAAATGCGATGAAGGCCCCATACTTCTTTGATGGTTCCCAGTAAGAAAATCTGCTTTATTTGATCAACAGCATAGGCAGAGCTATAGATCCTGTGTTTAGGTGGATGACATTCACATAACTAGAAAAAAATGTGACTTTGCAATATAGGTGAAAATATTACCGAAGGGAACAAATAAGAGACATATCCAGGATGGCCCCTGGTTATACTTAGATTTGGTAGACCTAATACCTAATAAAGTGGCCTTGTGCAGTTATAACATGACATAGCTGTTGGTTTTCTGAGCTAATGTTGCCAAGGCCAAGCTGTTTCAAACCAGTCTCTTCAACCAACAGCTTTGTCAAAGTCATTCTGATGCTCAGTTTGCATTTCAGTAAGATTTCTGTCTTTTTACTTTGTGGTGTACATCATTAATGTACATGACTAAACTCATTGGCTTCATGTGAGGTTGACTTTTGAGCCCCCAAGCAGGTAGCCTAAATACACCTAATAAAGTGGCCAGTAAATGTAGTTTATTATGCCAGTGACCATATTGAAAGAGCAACCTATTGGTACTTTGAATATAGAAATAATTCATGAATATTGGAGAACACGATTTTTAGACCGAGAATCCATCCAGCGTTAGGACCCATGGTACCACGGCGGAAGAACTGCCTGCGTGCGCCCTCCTCCTGCTCAGCATCATCACGTCGCTCCTTAAGCCTCTGTCATACACCATGCATATACTCGCACCAACCCTAATCTTTTATTATAGTATGGTAGTCAGTGGGGACCATGGAATCTCTACTCTCACCGAAAGAGCTTATGAGGTGTTGAAGAAGCAGGATTTAGGTAATGGTTCATTTAACGGCCGTCGCGCGCAGGTGGTGAACCCCTTGCTAACCATTGTTAAGAGAAAAAACAGCTTTAATGCTCCGATATATCTAATAAGAAGCATGCAACAATGTTAAGTTTATACCTTTATGCATGTTCGGTTTAATCACACATGTTCTTGTGTGTTTTGTAACCCTACAGTCACTTTGGGGAGTGTCTTGGGTGTTTTGTTGCTGTTGATGATCTTAATGGCTGTCTGTGTCTACAAACCTCTGCCTCGCCGATGAAGTTACCCGAGATGCTCCAGATCAGGCCACCCAACGGATCAAAATATATATTGTGACGGTGTTATTTCATGATTCTTTTGCTTTTACAGTCAATAGTGAGGTTACTACTGTGGAGAAGGAACACTGTGCAAAATGATTAGTGATGATGTATTTACAAGGTTTTTTGTTGCTAAACTTTTTGAGACTTGCCACCCATTTCAAAATAAACGATTACTTTTTATTTTCATTGTTTATGGTCTGTTTTAAATGAACTATAGTTAGGTCTATACGGGATGAGAAGGAGATTTTGGTTGCATCATTACATAAAAGTAAAAAAAACAAAAACAATTCTGTTCCAAATCTCATAGAAATAAAGTGCTTTTATTTTAGAAACATTTTGAAAACACACATTTTAAAAATTCCACACAATAAAAATGTAGCGATGTATTAACAGTTTCATTAAATCATTTCAGAGCGGATTTTTGACAGTTAAGCAGTTTGGCCACTTGCTTGTTACTATAGTAATTTAAACAAACAAAAAAATTATAATAATCTGGCTGAATATTTTAGTGGTTTCAGGTTTTCAGCACCTTGTCGAAACAACCTTAATATCGTAATGTTACACAAAATATAAAATTCTCATTTAGTAATAACCACTGTAACTGTAGATGAATGCTGTCTTGGCTCAATCGGGTAGGAGAATATGGCACATGCTGAAAACATATCTTAAATATGGCCGAGTTTCATATTGGGAGTCTTAAGTTGTTTTCTGTGAGGTTGTTCTTTGCTACAAACGGCGAACAAACTGCAATATTGGTTGACTGCACCAAGCTGTATAACCACAAGTGAGTTTAGAACTATTGTACTGAGGGTGTTACTGAACAAATCAACTCGACACTAAAAAGAAAGAGAAAGTTCACACCCTTGATGGAAACATAATGCAGCCGATTTGTGTTTCAGCAGCATTCTTTCAACTTCCCCAGTTAAAAGGTACATTCAAAAAGCACAGGACATGTATATAGTTAAGAACCCAGGGTTATGAATTAGATATAAAACAAGACTAAAGGAACGTTATGTATCAGGAATACCACAGAATACACCAAACTTAATATAGACAAATGAATGTAGGCTCCAGGTGAGGAGCCTGAACTTTTTAACCCTGAGATTTCGGTTTTGTTGTGAGTGTATCACTCAACAAACATCTTTGTAGGCTACATAGACTACATAGTGCAGAAGAACATCATGGCCACAACAACCATCTGAAGATACATGGTGGTGATTTAAGGAGAATTATTACAACAATGTGATTCTCAAACATTACCTTAAAACGTGTCATCTATTATCAAGAGTCAAGGAATAGCAAATTTGTATTTCCAAAAGTATTATCTGAAAACATGGGGGACAAAGAGTTTGATTTTTCCTGTGTAAAACTAGTATGAAATAGTGCAGTAGTTGCATAGCTGATGACAGAGGTTGAGAGGATAAATGAGGTGCGATGGTTGCATCTGAATTTGTTACAAACTACAGGTTAATTATCATTAGTTGATCGTATCCTTTAAACGCCTTTTATTCCCTTATTACTTGTCTGTAAGCGATAGCTGCAATATCCTCTCCAGCTCCTCTTCCTCCTGCTTCCTTAACCTCGCCTCTTCATCTTGAGCCTGAGCCGAGAGCTCCATGGCCATGCGCAGGTCTGTGTCTGGGCTAAGGGTAGAGAAGGAGCTTGCTGGGCTAGAAGCATCACCGAGGTCCACTAGTGCCCCCTCTGGGATGCTCCTAAAATAACATAAGTTATAAATATATTTACACGTGGAATACTGTCTCACTGTTCAATAGTCTCAAAGAACAGATCCTACCGGTCACTCTGACTATTGGGCAGTACATCAATAAATCCACCATCAGTATCTTCCCAGAGCCCTTCCTATTAATCACAATAACACTAGACAATAAAACGGCTTTCTGAATGAAAAAGAAAATTAATAGGTAATTTAAAAATGTCTGTGACCTGGCCTGAAATTCCCTGAGACTCAAGGAGACTCTGATGGATGGCAAACTGCAGAAGTTCTTCATCATTGTTGGTCATAGGTGTGTGCCGACTGCCGCCTCGGTGATGGTAGTGGGGGGGGATCTCAAACACAGTCGGACTTACCTGAAAAGCAGGCAATGCTGGGTAGAAGAAAAAATTGTTTACTTTTAAGAACATACAACAGCTGATGCAGTAATGTAGGCTGCTAGCATTCACACCTGCAACATTTTCTCCTGAGGATGATGGAGTGACTGCTGGAGTTGGAATCGCCTCCTCTTCTGCACTGCATTTATTCACGTTACCAAAAGTAATTCTGGCATTTAGCACATGAAAAAGGGGGATCTCTGTAGAAGATAAAACATGGGATAGTAACATAAAGTAGAAGCAGCTGGTATTGAAAGTATGTTTACCTATTTTAACGGGAAACCCAGGGGGAAATTTCAGAGTCACAAAGTCCCGCAGCCTGGCAAAATGTGAACTTGTCCGTGCCATTAAGTCAATAATCGGTGTCACTTGCTCAACCAGAGACAGTGGGTGTTCTTCACTCATCCATAAAGTACCTTTAAATCTGTGTGAAAAGAGGTGAAGATTTATACAACTAAAAACAACCCAATACAAAAACATAATGTACATTTGAAAACTGCCTTACTTCTGAGTTCGAATGCTGAGTTCAATTGGTCGACCAATATCTCTGTTTTCCAAATCAAAGTTCGGGTTAAAGTATTCGTCAGGGGTTATGGCAGTAGGATTGTTGGCAGTAGCGAACTCCAATGTAAGGTCCTATAGAAAAAAACATTAGCCAAATCTGTCTGTCCACTTGTTCTGTTCGGTCTTGTGGAAACAAAAAACGATAACGTGTCAAGAATAAAGCATACTTCTTACCCCTTGTGCTGTATTGTATTGCTCCACGGTGCCCAAAAGAGATTCTAGGACATTCCTTTCACCTGCATTTTGAAGTTGTAGAAGTCCTATTATAATAAGTGTCGAACTTATTAATTGTATAAACATTTTACTGACTTTTTATACGAGATTTCTCCTCATCTGTAAGATGTTCTGTCCTTGTCCTCATGACCACATTTACATTGTTTACACTAAAAACCTAAAAACACAGTAGAAATGCAGTAAAATAACAACAGTTTTCTTTTTGTGATGATACAAGTTAATTATTAAAAAGTTAACCTTGGCTTCAAAGCCATTGACCACTTCAGTTTTCTCAGTTCTCCATCCCCAAATGCCAGACTTGGTCCTGCAGAGATAAGCTATAAAAATATTTCTTCAAATAAACACAAATCACAAATACTACATTAAAAGGTCCTAGATTGCCTTTCAAAAGCAATATCCTTGGTGTCTAGGTATGTGTTGACGATAGGAGTAGTCAATCTTTTGGCAACTTCCTGTTCAGCCGGCTGCATTGACTCTAGAGTGACCTCTTCCATTTCTTGGGATATGTTGAAGCGCTCTTTGTCCACCACTTTATCATCATGGTTTACCTCCATTAATTCTGCATTTGAATCTGTTTCAAAACAATAATGCCAGATTTAAATGAAAGGCCTAAAATATAAATAATAAGTCCCATTGAGCTACAACACAAACCATCTCCTCTAAAGATGTAGCTCCGACGACCTCTGATCCAGGTCATGTTTTCAAATCCCAACAGTGTGGAATCCACTCGTAGGTTTGCACCACTTTTCCAAATGCGGCAGACATCACTCGGACATACCCGGGACACAAGAGGGACTGTAACATAATGATGTCAATAAAGGAAGTCATAAGTAAATCAAAAAAACGTTTGTTATGTTTTTCTTTGAGTGGTTAATATGTTGTTTTTCCTGTATTTCTTGTTTAACACTCAGTAATAGACATAGTATTTAGAGAATTTAACACCATACAATATTTGGCCTTTGTTAAGTTGTATATATTGAAACCGAAAGTAAAACTTACTCCAACTTGTGAACTCCCACTTCATTTCCATATAAAAATCTGGTGACTGGTTAAAAAAAAAAAAAAAAAAAAAACATTTATTCTGCTAGAAACACACCAAGAGTTACAAAAGATAACACAGAAACAGCCAAACCTCTCTGATCTTTGACAGCAGCTCAGGCACCCCTCCAAGAGCAGTGGAGGCTTTGAGGTAGTCCCTGCGTTGAAGCACTAACTGGACCATTTCTGGGTCTCCAGTACTAACAGCCTCCTGCAGCACTATACACATGCAAGCAACACACAAACCACTAAACCCTTTAAAGAACCTTATTCTCAACATGTAGCCAAGATCAAATGAAAATCCCTGGACAGTTATGGGATATAGGTTTAACAATTCATTTTAATCAGGAGTACATGATGTGATGCTTGTATTATACTTTATATGGATACTATTTAACCACAAATTAAGAGAGAACTGGCACTTTATGGACACAAAGTCGTCTTACCAGTCCAGTTTTTGCCATTTTCTTTAGTCACTTGGGCACCATGTCTCAAAAGGACCCTCACAGACTCCAGGTGGCCCAGAGATACAGCCAAGTGCAAAGGGGTTCTTCCTCTGGGATCCAAAGTCTCAATGTCATTCTAAATAAGATCAACAAAACAATATTGATTAATGCTAATCAATTACTATAATTTTGACAGGCGTACTACAGATCACAGATACGCAACAGAGGGATCACAACATATACAGTCGGGATTTCATTAGCAAAGCTTCCATGGCAAGTGTGTACACTTTGGTGAAATCTCAAATCATTACTAACCTCTGGTAAAATTATCAGATCCTGGAGCTGCCTGTAGTCATTGGCCCACACTGCGGAGTGCAGGGGAAACTTCCCCCGGATCTCTTCGCTAACATTAGCCATGGACATCTCTTCGGAGCCTTAGTGCAACTTCAACAAGCTTAGCGTGTTTACAGCCATGGGAAAACGTCAGGGAAGAACAACCACAAAACACATGGCACTTACACTATAGTAACTCAGCAAAAAAAATCAACGTCTCCCAGCGAGCGTCCAACTTTCCCCAGCCTGAGCCTGCCTCTAAATAAAACTTTTGAACGCGGAAGTGACTGGAGTGGTGCACGTAAATTACAGGGGTGCAATGTGTGAATATGTCTTCGTAGTCTTGCCGATACACTGTTTTAGGACTATTTAGTTGTTAATTTCAACAATATACGTTTATGTATTCGCCAAATCATATCGGTTAGGGAAATATATTAAATTAATATGTCAACGAAACAATCGCCTTTCAGCGGTGGGGTGGTCAATTCCAGTTTGGACGCATCCATTCAATGGGTTTACATAGGGGGGTTTAGTTCATTACTATTTTGATCTGTACATAAATTCCGATTATATCACAACATTGTATTTAATAACATTGTGTAAGATTGTAGAAAATATTTTTAGAATTGCTATTATTAAAGAGAAATAAACATTATTACGTCTGTCGTTGACCGAAAAAGGTCAACATGAGACTTTCTTGATGACGTCACAGCGCAGTGCTTTTGGGTGTCCCACTTAAACAAATATTATAAAATAAAATAATATTTTTTATATTCTATAGTTAATCTTAAATAAAAGGTTTGCTATTGTTTTTTCACATTGGTACATAAATTAAACGTCCCTTTTCAGTTCAATTATTTCCCTGGTATTTTTCTTTCAGGACTTAGAATTGTTTTCTTAATTTTGATACAGAAATTGTTTGTTAAACGTAGTACAACTATAATAAAGGTACGTTTGGAACATACCAGAATTACACGCTGCTGCCTCTGTTACAAATAAATAAAGCCAACGTTATTAGTGCCTTTGAGGGTAAACTCGGGGCTACATTTCCCAAACGCAGATCCGTCTCAGCAGCTGCCACAGAGAATTGCCCATTGCCATATCTCCATGTAGTTGTCTGAGAAGAGTAAACCGCTATATAAGACAGTTATATCAAGACCTAAACCTCAGGTGGTCCAAGGCGACTACACGCCGTATCGCGTTTTATGTCCGTAAATAACATTTTGATGATTTCAACACATCCGCTAAATCAAACGACAAGGCTAACTTAGGTTAGCAACTAAAATGAAATAGCTTCACGCTATTATGGACTCTTAGATGGATTTTTTTTAAGTGTTGACGGTAATCAATGATATACAACGCAAAGTTTAATTTAACAGGTCATTCTTTTGAGTAAAGGATGTCAAAACGCCTACGAAACATCGAGGTCTGTGCAGACTGCAGTGTGCCAGGTAAGCAGATTATTGTTGGTGTTTCTTATTTGTCTAGTTAGTACGATCTGATTATGAGCCTAAGTCTTAGTTTTAAAGCACTGTATATTTATCTGAAATCTAACTTAGTAGGGGCTCTGAAGATAGCTTACTTTTCACCATGACCTGTTATTTTCATCAGAATATTATTGACATAGTAACTGTTCATTAACATGTTTTATAGCAGGCAGTTGTTTGAATGGGAGTTGGGGCTGCACTGAAACAGATTTCACCTAAAAGCATTTTGGTCAAGTAGTTTGGTAGAAGTGGTTGATGACTTTTTCAGGCACAGGAAGCAAAACAGGATGCTGAGAGAATTGAACACATATTTCCAGTGCACACAATTGCCTCTATTGTTTCACCACATTGCATTTACAATAGTTTACTGAAAAAAATCACTGCAAGTAAGCAACCTGCATTTTAATCCATGCACATAAATGACTCAAATGAGTGAATTGCCTTTAGTTGTCACTGCCCAGGGTTGCCCTGCTACTGTATTTCACTTTTCACACCAGTTGTTGGGTGTTATCTTTAGTTTGAATATATTGTATTAAATTTAGCAGCATGTGTTGAGGAAAAAAGTGGTAGAGTTTGTCAGTTGTACTTAGGGAGGCTTGTCTTTGTTAGTTTTGAGGAGGAGCCAGGTGCCAAATTGTGTTCAACAACCAGTGCAGCTGTTCACCCACTCTTCAGCTGCTTCTTTAGAATACTCCTGTCGACTGTTCAAAATATTACCAATGTGTTGGCCAATAAACAATGTGTTATGGTTTAAGGAGTGTATATATATATTTGTGTATCTCAAAACAACTGTCAAAAGCCAACTGTATGTTGTTTTTGAAGCTAAATAAGCAGTTGTTCTTGTTCTCGGTAATTTACAGAGCTTTCAAAGAAGAAGTTGAAGCATTACTCAACTGTAACTATCAGGCACATAGAACTGCTGTTCATTTCTCTTTTGCACAACTACAGACTAAACCTAAAGCAGAGGTTGAAAAGCTTTTATTATAATTACCATCATCTCTCGCTTTTTATTTGGTCATGATGTGACTTATTTAATAGTGGTCTGAGTAACCTTTAATCAGATTTCACAAGTGTTACAAAAGTGTCATATTGTCAGCACTATGGTATTCTTCTTATGCTCCAGACCCTAGGTGGGCTTCAGTGAACAGGGGTGTTTTGATTTGTGATGAGTGCTGCAGTGTTCATCGAAGCCTTGGTAGACACAGCTCCCAAGTCCGGCACCTAACGCACACACCATGGCCTCCTTCACAGTTACAGGTATTTACATGAAACTCAAACCAGTTTTGTATTCCTTTTGAAAGAAGAAGTAACTTACAGATGTAGACTAGTTTCAGTTTCAACAATGCTCAAAATAAACCGCCTGCTACCCGTTTGTACATTATAAACTAGACCACAACTGACTGTGTGTATTGATTGATTTAACATCAGTTAAACAGCCACAGTTTGGGTATATCACAAGATGCACTTAACACCTACATTTCACTTTTTAAATTTTAGATGATACAGACTTTATACAGCAATGGTGCAAATTCTATATGGGAGCACTCGCTTTTGGACCCGGCATCTGTAATGAGTGGAAAATGCAAGGCCAATCCTCAGGACAAACTGCAGTGAGTAGTTATTCTTTTGAACATTATAACATCTTATGTTCTTCTACACATACCATATACATCTTTTCTCTTTTTCATATAAAACAAAGCCCTAACAAATCCGAATTTATAAAAGCCAAATATCAAATGCTAGCATTCGTCCATCGCATGCCATGTCGGGAGGACGACAGCAACACTGCAAAGGACTTAAGTAAGGTAGGTCGACTGTCTTTCTGCTTGTAAAACATCACAGAGCTTAATAACAATTTCATTAAATCATTTTTTTTAGCAACTTCACTCAAGTGTGCGCACAGGGAACCTTGAAACTTGTTTGAGGTTATTAACTTTGGGAGCACAAGCAAATTTCTTTCATCCTGTAAGTTTATCACAACGTTCAATCAAGGGACTGTACGACTGTACAGTGATGTATTTATTTATTCTATGTTTTTTTTTCACACAGGAAAAGGGAAATACTCCACTGCATGTGGCTGCAAAGGCTGGACAAGTGTCTCAAGCCGAGCTGTTGACAGTTTATGGATCAGATCCTGGAGCGCCTGACAGCAATGGCAAGACACCCATCGACTATGCAAGGTTTGTCAAGTGAATAATATACATTTTTGTGTTTCTTTAAATGTATATTATATATCAACACATCTGTCTGTTTAGAGAGGCTGGCCACCAAGACCTGGCAGACAGACTGATGGAGATCCAGTATGAACTTACAGATAGACTGGCATTTTACCTCTGTGGGAGAAAGCCAGGTATTTTCTATTTCATATATCTAAATATCATATACTCTTTCTTTCATTTTTGTGACTGAAGGGGTTTCTTTCAGATCATAAAAATGGTCAACATTTCATAATTCCTCAATTAGCAGACAGGTAAGAAACTGTAAGTCATTATACATTATACCTTTAGATGTTGCATGACTAAACTTTGGGTTTAGTCAAACTACCAAGAATTCCACTCCCAGTCGATCTGTGATCCATATTGCTTAAGCCCGATATGATCTGTTTCTCATTTTTTCCCTTTATGATCATGGGCTATATAAATAAATTACATTAAAAAAAATCAATACATTTAATATAATTTACTTTCTGTGTTTGCTTTCTGTATTTTGTATTGCTCTCTTTTATGGATAAGAAATATGTGAGTATACTTCAGTGTGCATTGAGTTGACTGTGATTTTTGGAGCATATTTAATTAAGGTTTGCATTTGTTTGTAGCAGCTTGGATTTATCAGAACTGGCCAAGACTGCGAAGAAAAAACTACAGTCTGTGAGTATTAACTTTTAATAATAATAATAATATTAATAATAATAAATAATGTAATAAGAAATTAAAAAACTGTTTGTTATTGTCCTATACTCTCTTTAGCTCAGTAATCGTTTATTTGAGGAGCTGGCTATGGATGTGTATGATGAGGTAGATCGACGAGAGACCGATGCAGGTAAAGTTGGGCACATTCTTTATGGACAATTCTCTAACAAAACTCAATAAACTACATTGTTATTATTATTTTAGTGTGGCTGGCTACACAGAATCACAGCACTCTTGTGTCAGAGACGACAGTGGTGCCTTTTCTTCCTGTAAACCCAGAGTATTCCTCAACTAGAAACCAGGTGCATATCTCAATCATGTATTTAGTTTCATTGTATTTCCCAAAGTTATAGCTTACATGCTTGTTTTTATTACTAGGGACGACAGAAACTTGCAAGATTTAATTCACATGAATTTGCAACTCTAGTGATTGATATATTAAGTGATGCTAAGCGCAGACAACAAGGGACTTTAGCAGCCAGTCCTCAAGGTCAGAATCTTCTGTCATTTTTGGTAGTCCAGAATTGCTGCAGATGTTGAAATATATTTAACTAAATGTATCCTTTAGATAATATAGATCTCATGCTTAAAAATCTACCTTTGAGGCATTTTGGTGATAGTACCGACAATGACCAGCCTGACTATGACAGTGTGGCATCAGATGAGGATACTGATCAAGATATGCTCACTAGCAAGGAGGACAGGACAAAGGTAATTCTTACATTTACATAAATAAAAATTTCACAATGTTGTTCATATATAGGTATTTTATTTACTAGAGCCTAGACTCTGACCTCTCTGATGGCCCTATCACTATGCAAGAATACCTGGATGTGAAGAATGCCCTCACTGCTTCTGAAGCAAAAATTCAACACCTATTGAAAGCCAACAACAACCTGAGCGACGAGCTGAGGTTGATGCAGAAAAAGGTATCACTGTGATTACTAACCTATGGGACAGACGGGTGGCTTGGGACAACCTCCGTATAATGTCTGTGTGGAGAAGGCATACCCAGGTGTCGCACCATAAAGTTGCTGTGATGTCCAGAAGGTCCATTACTTATGTCAAGCATGTTCACTTTTTTGTTTTGTTATTTGCCCAGAAGGCCAGTGAGAGGTAGTCTAACAAGCATGTAAAAAAAAGCCTAAGCATGAATAATATTGTATGTTTAATATACAGCGTAACAGACCGACTAACTTCAGTTGTATGCATGTTTCATTTTCATCATTTTTAATTCTGTTCTTAAAATGTTCATAACATTATTTGTTTGGAGATGTTTTGGCAATGATATGTAAATCTGTTGGTATGATTATTGCTGTAATCTGCAGAGTTTGAGTCAGCAGCAGTTCACATTTGACAGCAGTGACTCTTATGTTGTATATTATGTAAAGCCACTGTGTAGTTTTCTATATCCCTATATCCATTTCTAATATTAATAGGAAAGTTCAGTTTTTTACTATATTTTCTAAACTAGTTTTTCCATTTTCCTGTCTGTAGCTGCTTTTAAGACGTAATCTTTTTGTTCAAGTCTTACTTTACTTGCTTATTGCTTGCTTTGCATTTGAAAAGAAAAGCAAAATCCCCTTGAAGTAGGATGTTTATGTAGCAACCAAAGAATATATCATGAAGCTACTATTAAAACTAGTAGCGTTAACGTATTACAAATACTGTCAAACTTTGATGCCAGTGATGTCACTAAGACTGGAGAATAATCATAGGAAAGCTTGCTTTGCTGAAAGTTCTTCTTAGTGTATTGCATCTCTTCCAGCTTCAATCTCTGCAAACTGAGAACACCTCTTTAAGACGCCAAGTCACAACCAATATCTATCAGGTCCCCAGTGGTCCAGACCCCGACCCCTCCAGCCTCTCTGCCCTCAAACGGAGACAGTCGTCATGGGCCAGTCGCCCTATGTCTATGTATGAGACGGGCTCAGGCCTGAAGCCCTATCTCCCTAAAGGAGACACCCCCTTCACAGAGGAGGCCCTCCCCACCCTGCAACCCTTCCGACCTCATGTAAGTAAGACCTGCTCCTACATCCGCTACTTCCTGTCTGACCTGTTTCCTCCTCTTTCCTTCTGTCTCTGCCTCCTGACGTTTCCTTTCATTTGAAATCATATGTTGTAAAACTTTATACAAGATCAACATTGACATATCATTTTCCAACTCTTTATACAAACACATCCAATGACCAGCATGTGACCTGTTATTAACTTATTAACATTTTGTAATGGATTATTTTTAATTTGTTATGAATCATTAAACCTGTCATACAAATGATCTGTGTTTTGTTGTACATTTGTCATCTCATAATGCTGTCATTTTCAGTGATGTTTTTTGTCTGTTTTAAACAGTGTAAATTGACCACAGATGTAATGAAGTTCTGTTGTTTAGGACCTTGCACAGAAACAGCGTTTGTCTTTAAGCCACTTAGCTCTAAAGGATTGAGACTTAATTATGTTATTTACTTTATTTTTCATATGTTTTGTTTTTCATTCTTTACATCATTTTATTTAAACCCTGTGTTCAGACAAAAAGAGGTGCTTTTGTGGCCTCCTCATCTCTGCCCTCATTTCCATCCACCTTGTCTTGGTCAAAAGAAGAAAGTGTAATGAAGGTTAAGTACAGCCTCATCTTATCGTGAGAAGTAGCTACACTTGGCTCTTTTTCTAAATGCTGCTCATAAACTGCACTGCTGCATGAGCAAGCCGTTCACCACCTATCACCAATCTGACTTCTGCGAACTACACTGTTAATGAAAATAAAATGATTAGTCCTGTGAATCCAAGCTCTGTCTGGCATTTCAGTATCTGGCCACTCAACAACTCAAGGCTCAGTGTTGTGCTTTTTATATAGTAGTTTGGCATATACACTATGCTGAACACTATTGGTTTCTGATTTGAAAATTCACCTCAGCCAGTTTATGCTTAGAGCTTTTAACTGCATGTTGCACATTGACACACACTCAGAAGTCTGTGTCTCCTAGAGTCTGGAGACATTTGATAGCCTTAATAGATTAATCAACCATTAACTAATTACATTATTTAAAAAACATTAATGACATTTCCCAGGAATTGATATGAGTTGCATAACTATATTAGCTACTATGTTATAAACCACAGCAGTCTGTGTAAATCTAATTAACAATGGTAGCGCTATGATGAGCCTCTCAAATGTTCTGGATGAATCTCTTGTTTGGCTTGTGCTGTGGATTCTGATGCATCTCTATTCATGTGTGTTTGGCAAAATATTTCAGTTTGATCTCTTTAGATGCTGCTTATTGCTTGTCTTTTATTGGAGTTACTGTTTCAGTATAAAATACCCAAGCCCTCAGCTGTGTAAGATTTGAGGTATTATTTATATGAAGCTTTAGGTTTGTCTTGTGTTGATATCATACTGTTGTTGGCAGACCATAAGAAAAACTATTGTAACCTCATCACCTCAATTACACATTTTCTGTCATTTTCCAGGCATCAAAATTAGATAAGCAGAGCAGCCTGCCCGAAAGTGATTATGATAATCCGTTCAATGACTCTGAGATGGATGACTCCAGGTAAGAGATTGGTGACTCATTCCATTAAAACCAAAGCAGATGTTTAGTAGTAAATCTTCTACATTGATTCTCAGCAGTCTTTGCAGGAGGGGGAGGCTGAGGAGCAGTGGCTGGCTGGGAGAAGGCAGCTCTATCCCAGAGTTAGATGATGTGGAGTTGGAAACAGATCCCACTCTTCCCAGCACAGAAGATGTCATCCGCAAAACTGAGCAAATTACCAAGAATATCCAGGAGCTGCTGCGTGCTGCTCAGGAGAGCAAACACGAAAGGTTAGAAACTGAAGATTAAATCTCTGTTCAGAACAATGTCCCATTGTGTCATCACAGGTTTACGCAGGTTATTTGAGCCTCTTTTGTTCTTGATTCATTTTTCCTCTACTTCTTTTGCTTCTGTGTTGCGTTTGTACTTTGGTACTCCATGTCCCATCACCAGTATGAGCAGGTCATGTGAACGTGAAGGGGTGCGTCGCCTCAGACATAGTTTGGGATGTTTCAGCACTTTGGTTCCTTGGGTTGAAAAGCCCACTCCTTCTGTCCAGCTGCTCAGCCTCCGCTCTCATGATCCTACATCCTGGTACTCTGGCCTCTGTCCCTGCCTCCCAGGCACAGTCCTCCTCTCCCTTTTACAATTCTCCTGTGTGCACCTGCTGACATGCTCCCCTCTTTGCGTTGACTACTAATTTTTGGCATAAATGCGCTGAATGGTATTCTCTATATTAGGAATGTGTTTATAAAGAGAGCATAATATTATATGAAAACAAATGTTGCTTCAAGATCTTATGTGTACTTTTGTCTACTGAAGTGTCAATGTAATGCATGATATACGAAGTATCTCATAATAATTTCAACGTTGCATGGTGTTTTGTAAATGCTGGTTTTGCTTTCATTATAAGCTTGAATGATATGATTGGAGAGCATTTAAACACTTGCTGAGTTTTTGTTGTATTTACAGCTTCATACCCTGCTCGGAAAGGATTCATGTGGCTGTAATAGAAATGGCTGCCCTCTTTCCAAAGGTAATTGAACATTTCCCTTTCAGCCAGCAGAGGTCAATATAGTCAATATAAGATGTTAGTGTCTTTACAACCTCACTCGTTTCTAGTAATTCCTGTATTTTTATTAACTAATAGAAACCTCGGTCAGAAACAGTAAGAGGCCCTCTGCGCTTGTTGACGTCCAGCGCCTGTCGGCTTCAGAGTGAATGTAGGAAGGCGGTGTCTTCAGATGGTGGCCAGGGGCCAGACATGCAACTGGTCACTCAGCAGGTCATACAGTGTGCTTATGACATTGCCAAAGCAGCAAAGCAGCTCGTAACCATCACCACAAAGGAGAATACCAACTAACAGCACTTCCAGACCTAGATCTGATTTTTAAAAATGTTTTTTTAAGAGTGTTTCTCCTTTTTGTAATTGTTGTTTATGCATGTTTTATTTATTATGACAAAATTGTCAAAATACTGGTATTAGCGTAAAGGAAAAGGCACAATGTAAGTGTTGCACAAGTACAGTCCCAATATTCAGACTATATAATAGAAGTAGCTAGCAGGCCTAGGGGGAAAAAACTAATTATTTATTTCTATCTAAAACTGTAAACTGTGGACAATGTACATACTCTTGATTATAGGTAGAATTAAGCATTATGAAAAAGATAATATTTCTCTTAATACATATTTGTTAACTATCATCCAAAGCCAGTACTTCAAAGCCATAAATGAGTGAGAAATGTACTGCCACACAATAGTATTTTTAACACTCATGTAGCCTCCAGAGCTTCCTTTTATTTATTGCACTGTGCAAGCTTCAGAGACTGTAAAGTTTACTTATCCAGGCAGGATAAATTATGTTTGTCTTTGATTACTTGTTGGGATTGTATGCACATTTTGTAGCTCTCCTGTGCTAATCTTTAATGCACATTAGGAATATGGTTATGGCTGGTCCCCTATACAATGAGTTAATTTATTACTGCTTGTTTATGTGTTTCCATGTATTTTTTTCTTGAACACCAGCAGTAAGATGTGGTGCATTAGGTAACATATTTATGCGATCCATTAAGCATTGTTGCCTTGTCTTGTGACTGTAATGTTGACATGTAAAGCTTTTAAACATGCTGCTTTTCATGTTTATTCTGCTTTTTTGTTGCTGCTAATATTTTTTATTCAATGTGTGACTGAATTAAAAACTATACTGTGGTTGTTAAAAGATAAATATACCATCCAGTGTTCACTGTCAGTTCTAAAGTAATGTCCTTCTCTGTACAACAAGTGCAGTGATGTATGTGATGCAGCTGAGAAGTTGCACTTTAAAAATATTTTCTAAATAAACCTAATTTACCTATTTATTTTTGGTAGTTTTTTTACTCAATGCAAAACAAAACAATGTAAACACAACTTTTATTGCATGACTGATAATATGGCATAAAAGAAATGAAATCTAAAAAGGACAAAACTTCTTCATATGCAAAATGGCATAATCCTGCTATAAAAACAAAAGTGGCACAGAGAAAAATAGCCTCAAATATATAAATAAAGATAATGATTGATAGAAAAATATGTGACCTTCGCTCAAGTCCATGCTGATCGAGGTCTGCTGCGTATCTGAAGGTAAAACAACATTTGTTAACTCTTATCCAGGATTGCCTCTCAAGAGTTTTATCTCTCATCACTGACTCACCCTGTCCTCGTAGCCTCTCTGGACCATCCTTTGAGCCTCCAGTCTGAGCTGCTCGTCTCGAATTCGTTGAGCCTCTTTTTTTTCTTCTTCCTCCTGCTCCAGACGACAGTGCTCCTCCAACTGTTCCTGACGCTTCTGCTGGATCTAAAACAACATTGTGTTTAAATATTCATTCATTTATATCCGCTTATTCCAGTTATGTGTCCATATAGTATAGACATACACAGAGACATGTTCAGTAACTAGAGGCAAATTAGTATTACCAATTCCCCGACATGTAATAACTTACAAGGATAAAGCAATGATTGAAAGCCTACCTGCTCGTCCATCTCTTTCATTCGTAATGTTCTGCGACCTTCTTCTTGCTCTTTCTCCTGTTGTTGTAGCTCTCTTTCCATTTCGAGTTCCTGGATCAGCTCCTCACGTTTCTTTAAAGACTCCTCCTGAGCTTCACGATTCTGATGCATTTTCAGTTCAAGCTGCTGCTGCCTGCCTGTAAGTACCTTTTACACAAACACAAATCTCTATCCTCTATATGATAGTAACTTATACCAATAAATACTTTACTGCTATACAGAAATGAGGGAAGAGGGTGGTTACATTTACTTCAAGAAAAAAATCTATGGAAATGGTGCTTGTTTATTGGTCAGTGCCTCCTGAATGGGCTCGGGAGGGGAATACATAATTAATCCAACAACTGTTCAGGGAACGTTATAACACAGTTGAAAGTTGATTTTCCATAATATCTGCTCTTTTAATTACCACATTGTGAATTATTACAAAAATGCACCTCTTTCATTAGCCGTTCTCTGGCGTTCCTCTCCTTCTCCCACTGGGCCTCTTGTTTTTCCCAGACATGCTGAGCCTCTTCTCTGAAATACATTACACCACATTGCATTATAGACTCCAGTGCTGTCTATAGTGGTCAACTTAAATGTAACATGCCGCTCACCTGTGCAAGTAATCTAATTCAGCCTCTCTCTCTCTCTCTAACTGCAGCTGTTCCTCTATCACACGTTTCATCCAGGCGGCGTCAGCAACAGCCCTCTCTCTGCGTTCAGTCTCAAGCCTCTTGTCTTCTTCTTCACCTTCTATTAATGTGGCTAGGATCTTACGGTCAGCCTCCTGTTTGTCAGATACACATTCGAAGATAGCATCAAAACGACAATAGTTTGAAAAAGGTACTAAAACAGCATAACACTCACTAGTTCCTCCTGTACTTGCTGTGCTCTTCTCTTCAGTTGAGCTCGATACTGACGAATCAGAAAGTGCCTGCAATCACAAATATAATCCACGCAATAGTATTTAGTGTGATGAGGAACAATTCTCAATTCAATTTCAATACAATGTTTTTATACCTCATCTCGGATTTCTTTTGCCTCTCTTCTGCTCTCTTCCTTTCTTCTTCGATCCTCTCAAGTTCCCACCGCTGAGCCAACAAAGCCTCTTGCTCCTTCTTAAGACGGGTTGCCTAAAAATGCACAACAATAATTAAATATAATAGTATCTAAATGATCATTTAGAACATAATTAGTTTTTGTATGCACCTCTTCCTCTCGTAGCTTCAACTCCTCCATTTGTTTGCAAAGTTCTTCAGCTCTTTTCACGTCCTCTGCCTTCCTTCGCACCTCCTCTTGCTTCATCCTTTCCAGAGCTTCTCTTCGAATCCTCTCGTATTCATTTTCGAACCGTCTCTTCTCCTCCTGCTCTGACTCTTTTTGCTGTACATTTGTTTAATGAAATGAGTTTCACTGGGCGCTTAAGTACAACCACAGACAGTGTAGAAAGGATTAGCTTAAGTGGATCCCCGCTCTGATACTGTGCTCACAGTTGACCACAATTTAATTAAATATTGATCTCACGTAAAGAATTCGTCAATGTTTAATTCATCCTGTCGTTATCCCTTTACAGGATAAATAAAACATTGTACTAATCCAAATTTACACTTAAAGATTTTCTTCTTACCTCTCTCTTGTCAGATATCTGCTCTTTCCAGTGCCTGATAACATGAGCTTTATGTAATGCAGACTCCACCTGTAAGAAGAAGAAGTGATATGTGCAGGATTGAAAAAAACACAAGAAAAAAATCTCCGAAGTCATTGTTTGACTGAAGTTAACAGAAAGTAATGGAATATCTGCATCACAAGCCTGATTAGTTTCCAGATCAAGTGTATGTCTTATACAAAAGTGTCAGTTTCTCCAACAAAGCTCTACAGATACTTTGGGGTGGATATTATTCTCCCAGAGCCATTTATCATTACACCAATAGACAGTGTTTAGAGTAAGAGATCTGGCCCTGTCACCCTTACATTAAATGTTTAAGGATTTCTACCTCTCTCAAGTGTGGATTGTTTTTCTTCCAGTGCTCCTTCAACTGTTCATCAGCAAGCTAAGCAAAAACAAACACACACTAATAGTATGAAACACAAAAAGTGCAACATTACATAAATAAGTGATCTATTGTGAATACCTTTCTTCTCCTCTCCTCTCTTGCTGTGCGAAGCTCTTCTGTTTTGTGTGCCAGCTGACCGGCTAAAGTGCTACTGTCGGGAACAACTTCCCTGAGCTCCGCCTCCAATTGGTTTTGTTCCTCTTGAAGCATAGCCCTGAGGCATTCTCTACGCCGCTCTAAAGATGCCCTCTTCTCCTCCTCAAATCTCTGTTGATGGTATGCCAGCATGCTGTCAAAAAACAAATGCAAAAGATGAATATTATATTCTGAGCTGTAGTATTTATAATACTGTAATGACCCCAATGTTATTCCTGTTCTATCTGTATGGTTAGAAACTTCAATGTTAATGTGCCTCAAGTTAAATTACTAGTGTCTTTGAATGCCTGTTACTTTGGTTGCTATGACAATGGATTGTTCACTGTGATTGGCTGTTATCTGAGAGCGTTCTTCTTCTACTGTTTTTGTAAGTTTTGCTAGTGTTATGCACTTTTTCGCTGCACTCGGTTCACTTCCAAAAAGTAATTCTCTTCTTTTGGCGTTGGCTACGGTCTACAGTAGCTTGTGTAAAGGTTTGGCAAAGAAGATCCAAGAAGTACTTCAGCGGGTTCCTTTACATCAGAACGCTACAATACATATAATATAGAACTACTGCAATTCAAACATTATATATTGAAAAACAGGTGAAAAATAATTAATAAGGTGAAAATAATCCAAATATGCTAGCTAATAATGCAATGGTCAATTATACTTTACAGCTACAACATTTTGAAACTTTGAATACCTTTGCTGGTAAGATTGTCGAGAGCTCCAGGCTGCCTGTCTTTGGCTGTGGACCGTCTGCTCTTTGAAATACTGGGCATGAATCTCCCACTGCTGCCGCCACCGTGCCTGATGCTCCCGCTGCCGAGCCATCTGCCCGGCCCAAGTACGGGACCGACGGGGCGAACGGGCCGAAAGTGTCGGCAGAGCCATGGTGCTTCTCAAGGACGAGGAACCATACACGGATTCAAAAAAACTATCGAGGAGTGCGCGGGTCAACTTGACCTGTTTTATCAAAAATAATGGCTTAGCAAAAATACTGCTAAGTGATGAATAACAGATTCTGCTTTTAATTCGTCGGAAAATGAACGGGTTTACCCAACACTTGATCGTAAAAGGAAGGCAAAAGATGCGCCTTCTGAGCAGTTTTTCGTTTTCATTAGTTACCGTTCTACACTTCCTAGTTACTCCTACTATACGGGAAATCGCAAAGGACAAACTTCAGTTCGGCTAGCAACGCGAAGCAGTTGCTAAATGGTTTTAAGTTGTAGTAGGCTATGTAATGTATTAAGTTTTATATTAGTATGCATGAATTAAATTACTCATATTTGTAATATCGTGAAATTTCCTTGGGTATGCTCAGTACGTTGACAAATACAAACACTCTAAACACTAAATAACCTCATTAATTGAAATTAGTGTAAAAAATCCTGTTGAAATATTGGAACAATTTACCACAAGTGCTTTATCATGTCTCTTCATTATGTGGCTCTTCAGTGACGCCTGTTGACTGTGTGTGTGTGTGTGTGTGTGTGTGTGTGTGTGTGTGTGTGTGCTCAGGTGCAGTATGGCACACAGTCTTTGTGGTGCCACTGTAGAAGAGGCTGACAGACTGTGGCTATCAGTTCAGGATCAGAGTCTGGGCTAAAACATGGCTCTGCTGATGGAGCACCAGTTCAGACAGCTGCCCGCAGACAGACAAGTGGAAACAAGACCCTTTTTAGAGGCAGTGTCCAATCTTCCACCTTTCTTTGGTAAGTTGTGTTTTCTGTGCGACATAGATGTCACTAGCCAATATCTGGTAATGAATATGTAGATGTGTAGTCCTAACTATCCTATTGAATCCCTTTAAGATAAAGTAGCCTAATATTACCATAAGCATTCACGTAAACGAAAAATGATCTGATATAAAAGGGCACTTTTAGAAATAACTTTCAATATAAAGTAAAACCTTACATTTTATTATTGAAATTCTTTATTGGATCAAATTTCTTTTTATATAGCGGTTGACAATCCTTTAGCATGCATAATTTAATTTGGTGGCCTGGATTTTTAGTTGTGAAAATTGATTAGTAGGGTGTTGAGTTCCCTTTGCCCATTCACTGGTGGGATGTGCTCCTGGGCACTTTTGTGTGACTTCATTTTGTATTAATATGCCAAAGGTCTTTCTTTTAAATTGCCACGCACAACTCTTTAGTACAAAGCCATATAACCTGAAATATTCTGATAAATATATGTAATTCCTGATATAAGAGAATACAATTTTAGTGCATTATAAATGTTTATTGATGTTTAAATGATCAATAATTTTGACTTAAATACCAATAATATATATTGTCAAAAAGTCCAAGTACAACTTCTCAAAACTTAAATTAACTCTATGATAGATTATATTAATTAACTCTATGATACACAAGTATTTAATTGGTACATTTATATAAAAAAACTGTTTTGGGTAAAAATAGGATGAATCTAGATCTGTTGTGGAATGCATCAGATGAACAATAGCAGCAGGGACTGAAAGCTGTCTGTGGTGTCAGTGGGTCAAGCACAGACAGTGTGTGGTCAGCCTCTAGATCAGTGTCATTGTTCAGTATCTGTCACCTAATACTGAGCACCTAATTACTCAACAAGACTCGACTAAACCCCTTTGAATCCCTGCTTTTCTTAATAGCCACAAACTATGTATTATTCATCGACAAAGCCTGACTGTAATTGTCTTTTATAATCTTCTTACACTCATCTTTAGACTGCCTGGGCCCCACTGTTTTTGCACCCATAAAGGCGGACTTAACAGGCAACATCATGGTGAGGATTCAAAGTTTATGTACAAAATTCTTTAAGTATTGTTTCATTTAATTGAGATGTTTTGGTTTATCTTGTAGACAATCAAGACTTTTTATGACACCAATCCTGGACGTTACAAAACTCTGCAGCACATTTTGGAGGCAGAAAAGGAAATGCATGGATCAGAATGGCCCAAGGTTGGAGCAACATTTGCACTTATGTGGCTGAAAAGGTTCAGATGCCTTTTTGAAATCTGGTATCAGTAATTATTTGTTTTATGTGGTTATTATAATACCTGCCATGTAAAATATTTTATGCAATTATTTCAGATGTCTTCGGTTTGTCCAGGTATTCCTTCAGAGTCTTGTAAACTGTGA
Organism: Philypnodon macrostomus; assembly: GCA_036025475.1. NCBI lineage: Eukaryota > Metazoa > Chordata > Actinopteri > Gobiiformes > Eleotridae > Philypnodon > Philypnodon macrostomus. The sequence continues at coordinate 25,955 of JAVQKC010065415.1, forward strand.
AAAGGACGACTTAAACCCAAACCTCATTCGGGTAAATGCTAACAAAGCTTATGAGATAGCCCTGAAAAAGTATCATGGCTGGTTTGTGCAACAGCTTTTTAAGGTAAGATACTTTTTGTTACAAAACAGAATGCAGGAATGATGTATAAACTATTTTTCTTTGTCCATTAAGGCGGCAGTGTTTGCCTCTCCATATAAATCTGATTTCTTGAAGGCTCTTTCAAAAGGTCGGGATGTCAAGGAAGAGGAATGCTTGGAGAAAATTCGTAAATTTCTTATCAACTACTCAGCGACTGTGGATGCTATATATGAGCTGTACAGTAAAATGAATGCAGATTTAGATTCAACATGATGTATATACATAATGCCTAGTGATGTTTTTCAGCTTGATATAGGCTATGTGGTGTGTGTCTTCTGTCCAGTTAGGATTTCTGTTCAAATATATTTATGTTAATTCCCTTTTTTAGGCTCTGCCTTTATTACACACTTTTAACATCTAACTTTTCAAGTCATTCAGTTAATGTCATAGTAATAGACCCATGGCATTATATTTATATTGTATTTGTGGTTTTCAATCATTTATAGGCTATATTATTTGAAGTTGTCACTGTTTGGATTCTTGTTTTAACTTTATTATTTTGTATTATAATATTTTTAGTTTTAGAGTGATTTGTGCAAAGTCAGTTTACAGTATTAATAGTAGACATAGCTCTAAGACGTTTATTCCAGTGTGACTTTATACATTTATTATGTTTTATATCTCTATACTGTCTGTGTTTGATTCATAATAATAAATTTGTGTCATAGTTTGTGAAAGGGGATCATTTAGGTTGCTTTCTCACTCTGTGTGCAGTGCAAATACCTTTTGTTTAGTGTTGCCCAAGGCACAGTTACTCCTCGCCCTCTTTTTAATGTTTTACCTTCAAGGTTTCAATGAAGGGCTCATATTAAGAATGAAATATCACAGTATTACTTTTACACCCAGCTCAAACATCAGCTACAAGACATGAATGTATCTCTACCAAGTACCAAACAAGTTTAGATCAAAATCACCGCAAATTTTGGCAAGTGGTGGCATGTCAGCTTTCCAGGAATCACTGAGACTTCACCGAAGAGTCTATGGGGAAGCTATAGTGCCACCCCCTTGTGGCCCACTGTGACACTGCTCGATACTTCCGCCTTGTCTCCAGTATCCCAAACTGTGGAGCAAGGTAGTGGTCACTTTGTCCCACCCAAACTCTCTGAAGGCATCCGTTGTTCATGTGATCGTTGAGCCGGCTCTGTGCGTTCTCTTTCAGTCTGTGGTGGCGGCAACGGGAAGGGATTTTTTTGTTTACTACAAAGCATGGGACAGCAACTGAACTTAAAACAAGTCTGATCAAGTAAGTTACATTGCGTTTTTTTCTCTGAATGTTCCAGAAAAAAATATTTGTACTGTTAACAATCATATTTCAATGACAAAGTAGTGTTAAATTGTACTAATTAGGTAACAAGTAAAGTGTACACCTTACCTATGCTTATTGTCTGCTTTTGTTGTGCTTAATTTAGTTGTAAAGTAGTTAAGTTGTAGGCCTATGGGGGTTCTCAAAGTGCTATCTGACAAAATATGGATTATACCAGGTCTAAACTAAGGCTTAGCCAGGTCTAAACTAGGACTAAATACAACTATAACACAGGAACAACAAGAACTACATTGAGGTCCATGTGTCAAAATGTATCCCCCAATCAGAGCAGGGCTAAAACCTGTAAATCAAGACTCCAGAGTATCACCTGTGACTGCCCCACTATTTGAGATCCACTGTCAGTGTAGAAATGTAACTCTTTATTAGACCCATGACACCCCTATATACAATTATGAATAGTCCCTCTGTATACAATTACTGTAGAATTATTACTCTATTATCATGACCTATTCTTTCGTGTTAAAAACTCACATCTTTTGCCATTAATTATCCCAAAAGTGGCCCCACATGGACTGTGTCAGAGCAGGAAGTCCTATGTCTCTGAAGTGACATCACACTCAATCACATTTAGGAAGATGACTGCATGAGGATACAGAATAATAATAACATGTAAATAGTATACTTTATACTTCTACCTAAACCAGAACAGGTTTGATCAGTTTTGAATGCGGATCTAGTTTAGTTCATTTTACATTTTACAAAAAAATGTCCAGCGAAGTGAAAAGGTATGATAATCCCATGTATTAGGGACGTAGGTTATGAGTCATACCATTCCCCAAACAGGACCCCGCTCAATGTTTGTGTTGCCCCTTTACTGTGCAGTCTGGCTTAGATAAGTCCCCAAAGCCAGAAGCAAGTTCAGGAAAGCACACAATCGCAAAGGAAGAGGGATGGACATATGTGAGGGTGTTGTGCTTAGGCCATTTCTCATGAGATAACGCCACCGCAGTCAAAAAGACAAAGAAGGGCAACCTGAAGGGCTTTACAAAAGTTGCTCTGTGTAGATTTTTTTAGAGAAAAATATGACAGGACTGAACATGGACTAAACCAGGGTTAAAACAATCAGGTCTAAACTGGGACTAAACCAGGTCTAAAGCATGAGAACACCAGACCCACGTGCTAAAACTTAATTTTATGTCAAATTCAACCCACCTCTGGACTCCAAAGGACTATTGAGTACCTCTAGAAAGTGCCCACCAGTTTATGCTCTGTACTCAAATATAATAGCCACATTCACATGTTTGGTGTTAGTTTTGGCCTCCATTTTTTTCCGTTTGCTAACTGTAAAACTGGTGTCTGTGTGTCTGTGTAAGAGGCTCAAGGTAACAGTTACTTCTATGTCTTCAGGATCCCCACATGGTCGAGCATCATTTCCAGTTTCTTCTGAAGAGGAATTTGGCACGCTAATGTGGAAAAACAATGAATGAGGTACGTAAGACAGCGGTTGTAAACCTTTTTGTTGAAAATACACTTCCAGCTACTATTTTGTTTTTGAATTTTAAAGTGTATACAGTTTTATTTCGTTTAAATAAGTGGTTTTCAAATTGACTTGTGGTACAATGGGTCTTCCTAGGAGTACACTATAGTATGAATGAAAGAATTATAAATTAACTGGTTGACACTGAATGATGTTTATATTTTTAGCGCATATGTTAGTGGCTCTGCTGCCATATTTTTCAGAAAGTACTATATATATATATACTATATTGGTTACATTTCACAATCAATTATGTTAATTTAATCATTTACAAAACATTGAAAGACTTTTATTTTGTTGTTTTCCTCCAAAAGAATCGCTCAGCTGCAACTCTTTTCAAAAAGTACCATCTCGCCTTGACCAAGAATGGCACCAGCAGCACCCAGTCGGTGGACTCCAGCGACACAGGAGCACCTCTGCCTCAAAACGACTCTTATGGCGAACTGTCAGTGCTTTACAAGAACGAGGACAGCTTTGGTCCAACAGAAGACCCAAATCCAGAGATGGGATTGGATCCAGTCCCACCTGGCCAGCAGCCCACGGATGGTAGACAAAACCTGCGATCGAAGTTCCAAGGTGCATTCAAGAAGGGCATTGGAAACCCAATGGACTATCTGGAAACTACCATCTATGAGTCCAATGTGGTTCCTGGCCCAAAGAAAGCACCTATGGATTCGCTCTTTGACTATGGTACCTACAGGAACACAAGCAACCAGAAAAAACGAAGAAAAAAGCTCCCAAGAGGGTATAAAGGGGTTTCTTTGTCTTTTTGTGGGATGTCCTAATCTGTTTTTATACAGGAAAATATTTACCAGTGCCAGTCAAAAGTTTGGACACACTTCACATTCTCACTCAAATGGTAGAATGTGTCCAAACTTTTGACTGGTATATGCAGGTAACTTTTGGCTGCTCACTCTGGTGGCACTTGAGCATATATCACAGTCCCACATTGAAACCACTCAGATTTTTCTTTTCCCCATCACAAACAAACGTCCATGTATCCTCATATAGACTGTGTAGAAAGACAGATTTCTGCAACAGGGGACAGAAGCAACAGGATATAAAGAGTCTGCACATATAACTAAGCTTAGCTGGTGTTCAATTCTAACAGTTTAAGAGAAAGATAAAAGTGTTGGAAATTGTGTGTAGGTAGTGGCAGAGGTGTGGTACATAGACAAACATCAGCCTTTCCTCCGGTCTGTGCTCCGACACAGGGCATGTTGTTGGTTTGCTGAAGCCGTTGAGGTAATATTTGGACGACTGGGTTTGAGGCACCTTTGGCTGTCCCCTACAAACAAGAGGGGCATTTATGGAAAAGTTAAGGCTTTATATGCACTAGGAAATTATTATCAAGTATAAATGAAAGATTGATTAATGACTGAATGTATGATTGAATAAATGAATGAATGTATGATTGAATAAATGACTGAATGTATGATTGAATAAATGAATGAATGTATGATTGAATAAATGACTGAATGTGTGATTGAATAAATGAATGAATGTGTGATTGAATAAATGACTGAATGTGTGATTGAATAAATGAATGAATGTGTGATTGAATAAATGAATGAATGTGTGATTGAATAAATGAATGAATGTATGATTGAATAACTTCACCTTTGTTTGCTTTGTGTTTTTGCAGTAAAGCTGAAGTGTCCTGTGAAGATGGGCCCAGTGCTGATCCACCTAAAGTAGTGAAGATCTTTAATCGCGCTCTGCTGTTTGAGTGTGTGTCACGTGGAGACCCTACTGCTCTAGAGGGTCTGCTGGAGTTCCTACAAACGAATGAAAAGAGGCTGACAGACGAGGAGTTCAGAGGTGAGCAAAAAGTTATATTTACTTAAATAAATTACTTAGATAAATGTGTTTTTGTGATAACACAGTTCCTGCAACAGTGCACAGATTCAGGCTCTTTTTCTCTGCCTGCATATGTCAGGAAATGAGGACAAGGAAAAGGTGGAGTACAGAGTCTTGACTTAGTAAGGACAACCACTGAGGAGGCTTCCTGTGTGTCTGAGAAGTCCTTTCAGCCATATCGCATGCGGCAGAGAAAAATCACAGCAAACTGTTATTAAACAAACACAATTTTCAAAAGTAGATACTAAAAAGTGGAAACTTCAAAATGCTATTGTTCTATAGCTAAATATAAATGCATTTTCATTTTGCCAGAGCCTTTGACGGGTAAGACATGTCTGCCTAAAGCTCTACTGAACCTTTACAATGGACACAATGACACAATCCCAGTGCTCGTGGACATCGCTGAGAAGACTGGAAACCTCCGAGAATTCATCAATACGCCCTTTAGGGATGTCTACTATAGAGGTAAAACAGCTATAAGTCAGTTGGAACTTACTGTTCTTTTATACATGATCCATTACAGAAACACAGCTGTTTTATATTGTTCTTACAAAATTTGGTGTGACTTTGAGTTGCAACATAACAATGACACATTTTTTGTGTTTTGTGTTGTCACCAGGCCAGACCGCGTTACACATCGCGATAGAGCGACGCTGTAAACAGTATGTGGAGCTGCTGGTGGAGAAAGAAGCTGACGTCCACGCAGAGGCCAGAGGCCGCTTCTTCCAGCCCAAAGACGAGGGGGGGTACTTCTACTTTGGTGAAGACCCACAATAGTTTACATGTCTCTTTAAGACTTTCTTTACCTGCAGGGCCAATGAAAAGGGCTCACTGTTATTTTTACAGTGCAGGGTACATTTTCCTGGCTCAGAACTTTCTGTTGCCATGGTGAGATGAAGTGACATGGAGCCACACCTCTTTCCCTGGTGTGGTTTTGACTGGACATTTATAGGTCCAGTACTGCTGAGGTGCTCCACAAACAAGTGACTTATTAGGACATATGTTGTTAAAACTGGGGTTTTCTGTCAAGTCAACATCATAGAAAATATATTAACTGAATTCAAAGCAGTCACTTCTAACAATTAACAAATATATGAAAATATAAATGAATTAAGATCAGTAAATGTTCAGTCCCTCAGTCTGAATATTTGAAACTACTGTTCAACCCCAAATATGCATCTTCTGAAGGACGACACAATACAATTACTAAACAATAACCTAATTGATTAAAATCAAGTATACAGTGTAACTAAAACTCAAATAAAGAATCTCAACACTGCCATCTAGTGGAGTTTACAAGTACTAACTCAAACAGTGGGCCAAAACATTGAAAGGTTAGAATAGCTGTATCTTTATGTAAATAAGCAACAATACATTTCTCCACCAACTTGACCATGTTGATGTAGATGCTTGATACTTGTTTGTCCCCCTTTTTACCCAAACCAGCGTTAAGACTTTTTACTTCATTTTACATTCTTTTTTAGCCTTATCACAGAGAAGAAGACGATTTCTATTTGCACTTATCACACTTGTCATTTCTAAATCCCAGCGTGTCCTGGTGCACTGTGGGTAATTTGCCGCGGAGCTTTGCACTGAGGTGAACAGGAACCTGGCAGGCCTAACGTTTAATGGGATTTAGAATTTACACTAGCGCTCTGCATGTGCCCGTGCAAATCCATGAAGAAGAGCGTTTCTATACTAGGTGACAAAGTAATCTGTCACCCATGGCAACAGCTCATTTTCAGCAGCTGCTTTTGGCACTCTAGCCCCACTGCGCCCCTCCCTCAGGCAACTGCTAATTGTGATGTTTACATAGAAAGGATTTAAGTCACATTTTTGAGCCATGTTTAATCTGCTTTGCAAAAGACACACTGAAGCGATCCCTGATTCTTAATTGACTTTTCTTCTGAGACGCTGTAAGAAGTTATTATTAATACCCCTATCAAATCCAATAATAATAAGTGCTCCCTGAGTGGAGTTTGCGTGTCCCCCCCGTGTTATAGTGGGCTTTCTCCAAGTATTCTGACATCATTCCTCTTTTTTTAAGATATGCTGGTCATAGGAAAATGTGAGAGTGGCTGTGTGTCGGTGTGTATCTCAGGGCTATCTCAATCAACCAAAAGGCCACTGTCCAGGATGTAACCCGCCTAAGTCCCATAGTTGACCAATTAGACTACAATCATCTGCAACCAATAACAAGAATAATCTCTCTACACTATTGCTGTCAGGTCTCAGGCAGTCTGTCCTAGGACACCTGTGGCAATAGAACTAATATAAGATCCTTTTTTATATTATTTTCTGTTTACCTAGGTGAGCTTCCTCTGTCACTGGCTGCATGTACAAACCAGCCCGACATAGTGCACTATTTGACGGAGAACCCGCACAAGAAGGCTGATCTACGGCGCCAGGATTCACGAGGAAACACAGTGCTTCACGCTCTTGTGCACATCGCAGACAACACCAAGGACAACACCCGGTTTCTAACTAAGATGTATGACCTGCTGCTAATTAAAACTGCCAAACTGTATCCGGAATGTAGCCTGGAAACAGTGCTCAACAACGACGGCATGTCCCCACTCATGATGGCTGCCAAGCTGGGCAAGATAGGGGTAGGCAAAGTTCAATTCAGGATTTTACAATGTAGATTTATATAACCGAATGAGCTGCAGTCTAGAGGTGTGATATGGCGATAATGGACTGTCTCGTGGTATGGATTTATGACAATCTGCTAATCTGGGAAGATCTAATCGTGCTACAGTTAATTACATTCATTTATGCTCTGCTCGTCACAGTAATTTTGACTGTAACAATGCCAGTGTTCATATTAATAATAAAAGGGAAAATATATAGTATTAAGTGTGGTGATGAACTTTGGATTGGACGGATTGAAGAAACTCATAGCAGTAGTAGGAGCGATCCAAATCGTGAATTGATTAAGTATTTTTTCCATGCATTATTACATTCCTTGTCATCCGTGTACAGGTGTTTATATTTAAAACAAAAAGCTAGAACACCTTTCTGTGCTCCCAGGTATTTCAGCACATAATCCGTCGTGAGGTCAAAGATGAGGAAGTTCGACATTTGTCCCGAAAGTTTAAGGACTGGGCGTATGGTCCAGTGTACTCCTCTCTCTACGATCTGTCGTCACTGGACACGTGTGGAGAGGAGCCATCTGTGCTGGAAATCCTGGTCTACAACAGCCGCACTGAGGTGAGTGTGTTAAGAGTAATCCATCACATAGACACTTTGAGCATTCTTGCCAGTTTTGTATAATGTTGAGCAGTGAACATACCATAATTCTACCAAGTGTTACTGTTCTCTTTTTGTCATTTCAAAGTAGTTTTATCTGACCTCTGGCATCAACAATGCATTTTAAGCCACAGAACTGCCACTCACTGGATATTTTAAACCATTCTCTATAAACCCTGGAGATGGTAGTGAGTGAAAACCCAGGACACTTCACTATAACTTTTTTTGTATCAGAGACTTTTTTTTGTGTCAGACTTCTGAACTCTCAATAATGCTCCCAATAATACTGCACTAAATCACTTTATGTAATATGTTAACTGCTGCTGCACCATTTGAATGTATGTATCATGCACATCATGTATCATGTATGTGCAATACTATATCATGTGCAATACAAAATCCATCTGAAGTATTTTACCACCTGTGAAATACTCTACTTACACCTTATTTAAATCCTACCTGCAC